>AWOL01S0058464.1:1487-27755 GCA_000715115.1 Nicotiana otophora | reverse complement strand
CTAATATCCTCATGTTGTATAGTATGTCCATAGATCAATAAACTCCAGGAGGTCCTCATGTCGCTCACCCCCAAAAGGAGGAGGATGAAGCCTGGGCCATCTTTCCAATCTAGGCAACTCAGTCATTGCCAAGGTAATAGTATTGGCATGGCAATCTAGGATGGCATGATATGGAGATAACAAGTCCATGCCCAGGATGATCTCAAAGTCAGTCATCTCAAGCTATAGAAGATTCTCTCTAGTATTTTAACTATAGAAGGTAACAATGCAGGACCGTTAGTTTTGATCCACAACAACAAAATCGCCAACAAGAGTGGATACATAAGTAGGAGAACCCAAGGACTCCCGAGAAACACCCAGGTAATGAGTAAACATAGATGAAACATATTAATACATAGACCTTGGATCAAATAAAACTAAGGTATCTCTACAGCTGATAGGAATAATACATGTGATCATTTCATCTAAGGCCACTGCATCTGCTCTGGCCGGAAAAGGATAGAAATTAGCTGGAGCATTACCCTACTGGCCTCCGCTCGACTAGCCTCCATTTCTAGGACAAACCCTTTGCATCTTCCCTCCGCCTCTAGGAGGCCGGATGGCTGGTGGGACAATCGGTGGTGTAACCTGGGCTGCTAACCCTGCTGCACTGCCTTACCCTGAGGCCTGAGGCAGAATCTCCGTACATGACTGCAATCCCCGCAATCGAAGCAGCCCCTAGGTACAGTGGACTGCTGACTCGGAGTATGGCCCTGATAGCTTGAATACCCATCGGATGAACAATGAATAACTGGTGGGAGGTAAGAATTATCTGGCATAATACCAAAATAAGGTCGCACTAGAGCACCCTGAGGAGGTGGCAGTGCTGGAAAAGGGGGTCTGCTAGACTGACCTCTCACGAACTGACCTATGGCCCCAGCCGGGGCACCACTAAACTCTCCCGAATATCTAAACCACTTGTCACTCACTGCCTGATCTCGGCTCCCTTGACAAACACACTCAATCTTCTGCCTTATCCTCATAACTAGCTCGGAAGAAGTTCACATCTCCACCTCTCAATCAAAATTGGCCTGAATACCAGAGTGCAATCCGGTAACAAATATCCGCACTCTTTCTGCATAGGTAGGTAATATCATATGTGCATGGCGAGACAACTAGGAGTACCTTGCCTCATAGTCTGTCACTGACATCTGACCCTACTGGAGCTTCTCGAACTTGAACCGTAACTCTTCCCTCTGAGAGGGTGGAAGATGTATGTCCAACAATATTCATGTGAATTGTTCCCAAGTCATGCGATGGAAACCTGCTGGTATGGCGAGAAGATGTTACTGCCCCCACCTATGGGCCCTACCCTCTAGCTGAAAAGTAGTGAAGTCAACCCGGGACTCTAATATCCTCATGTTGTATAGTATGTCCACCGATCAATAAACTCTTGGAGGTCCTAATGACGCTCACCCCCGAAACGAGGAGGATTAAGCCTGGTTCATCTGTCCAATCGAGGCAACTCAGTCATTGCGAAGGTAACAGTATTGGCATGGTACTCTAGGATGGCATGATATGAAGATAACCAATACATGCCCAGGATGATCTCAAAGTCGGTCATCTCAAGTGGTAGAAGATCCTCTCTAGTATCGTAACCATAGGAGGTAACAATTAGTTTTGATCCAGAACAACAAAATCGCCCACAGGAGTGGATACATAAGAAGGAGAACCCAAGGACTCCCGAGAAACAGCGAGGTAATGAGTAAACATAGATGAAACATATGAATACATAGACCTTGGATCAAATAAAACTAAGGTATATCTACAGCAGACATAAATAAAACCTGTGATCATTTCATCTAAAGCCACTGCATCTGGTATGGCCGGAAAAGAATAGAAATTAGCTGGAGCACTACCCTACTGGCCTCCACCTCTAGGACGAACCCTTCGCACCTTCCCTCTGCCTCTATGAGGCCAGACGACTGGTGGGACAATCGGTGCTGTAATCCTGGGCTACTGAGCCTGTTGCACTGCCTTACCCCGAGGCCTGGGGCAGAATCTCCGTACATATGACTGAACTCCCCGCACTCGAAGCAGCTCTTGGGTATGGTGGACTGTTGACCCGGCGTCTGGCCCTGATGACTTGAATATCAACCGGATGAATAATGAATAACTGGTGGGCGGTAAGAATTCTCTGGCATAACACTAAAATAAGGTCGCACTTTAACACCCTAAAGAGGTGGTAGTGCTGGAAAGGGGGGTCTGCTAGACTAACCCCTCACGAACTGACCTCTGGCCCCAACCAGGGCACCACTAAACATTCCCGAATATTTAAACCACTTGTCACTGGCTGCCTGATATCGGATCCCTTGACAAACACCCTCAATCTTCCGACTTATCCTCACAACTAGCTAGTAAGAACTCCACATCTCCGCCTCTCGAGCCAAAGTGGCCTGAATACCAGAGTGCAATCTGGCGACAAAGATCAGCACTCTTTCTGCTTATATAGGTAATATCATATGTGCATGGCGAGACAAATAGGAGAACTTCGCCTCATAGTCGGTCACTGACAGCTGACCCTACTAGAGCTGCTAGAACTGGAACAACAACTCTTCCCTCTGAGAGGGTGGAATATGTATGTCCAAGAAGATGCATGTGAACTGTTCCCAAGTCATGTGATGGAAACTTGTTGGTATGGCGAGAAGCTGTTACTGCCCTTACCTATGGGCCCTGCCCTCTAGCTGAAAAGTAGTGAAGTCAACCCGGGACTCTAATATCCTCATGTTGTATAGTATGTCCATCGATCAATAAACTCCTAGAGGTCCTCATGTCGCGCACCCCCGAAAGGAGGAGGATGAAGCCCTGTCCATCTGTCCAATCTAGGCAACTCATTCATTACCAAGGTAACAGTATTGGCATGGCAATCTAGGATGGCATGATAAGGAGATAACCGGTCCATGCCCAAGATGATCTCAAAGTCGGTCATCTCAAGCTGTAGAAGATCCTCTCTAGTATCATAACCATAGAAGGTAAGAGTGCAGGACCGGTAGTTTTGATCCACAACAACAAAATCGCCCACATGAGTGGATACATAAGTAGGAGAACCCAAGGACTCCCGAGAAACAGCTAGGTAATGAGTAAACATAGATGAAACATATGAATACATAGACCTTGGATCAAATAAAACTAAGGTATATCTACAGCAGACAGAAATAATACCTGTGATCATTTCATCTAAGGCCACTACATCTGGTATGTCCGGAAAATGATAGAAATTAGCTGGAGCACTACCCTACTGACCTCCGCTCGACTGGCCTCCTCCTCTAGGACAAACCCTTCGCACCTTCCCTCCGCCTCTAGGAGGCCGGACGGCTGGTGGGACAATCAGTGCTGTAATCATGGGATGCTGAACCTGCTGCACTGCCTTACCCCGAGGCCTGGGGCAGAATCTCCGTACATGAATAAAATCCCTGCACTCGAAGCAGCTCCAGGGTACGGGGGACTGCTGACCCGGAGTATGGCCCTGATGACTTGAATACCCACCGAACAAACAATGAATAACTGGTGGGCGGTAAGAATTCTCTGGCATAACATTAAAATAAGGTCGCACTGGAGCACCCTGAGGAGGTGGCAAGGCTGGAAAAGGGGGTCTGCTGGACTGACCCCTCACGAACTGACCTCTGGCCCCAGCCTTGGAACCACTAAACTCTCCCGAATATCTAAACCATTTGTTGCTCGCTACCTGATCTCGGCTCCCTTCACAAACACCCTCAATCTTCCGACTTATCCTCACAACTAGCTAGTAAGAAGTTCACATCTCCACCTCTCGAGCCAAAGTGGCCTGAATACCAGCGTGCAATCCGGAGACAAAGATCTGCACTCTTTCTACATATATAGGTAATATCATATGTGTATGGTGAGAGAACTAGGAGAACCTCGCCTTATAGTCGGGCACTGACATCTGACCGTACTGGAGCTGCTCGAACTGGAATCACAACTCTTCCCTTTGTGAGGGTGGAATATGTATGTCCAAGAAGATGCATCTGAACTGTTCCCAAGTCATGTGATGGAAACCTGCTGGTATGGCGAGAAGATGTTACGGCCCTCTACCTGAAAAGTAGTGAAGTCAACCCGGGACTCTAATATCCTCATATTGCNGTGGGACAATCGGTGCTGTAATCCTGGGCTACTGAGCCTGTTGCACTGCCTTACCCCGAGGCCTGGGGCAGAATCTCCGTACATATGACTGAACTCCCCGCACTCGAAGCAGCTCTTGGGTATGGTGGACTGTTGACCCGGCGTCTGGCCCTGATGACTTGAATATCAACCGGATGAATAATGAATAACTGGTGGGCGGTAAGAATTCTCTGGCATAACACTAAAATAAGGTCGCACTTTAACACCCTAAAGAGGTGGTAGTGCTGGAAAGGGGGGTCTGCTAGACTAACCCCTCACGAACTGACCTCTGGCCCCAACCAGGGCACCACTAAACATTCCCGAATATTTAAACCACTTGTCACTGGCTGCCTGATATCGGATCCCTTGACAAACACCCTCAATCTTCCGACTTATCCTCACAACTAGCTAGTAAGAACTCCACATCTCCGCCTCTCGAGCCAAAGTGGCCTGAATACCAGAGTGCAATCTGGCGACAAAGATCAGCACTCTTTCTGCTTATATAGGTAATATCATATGTGCATGGCGAGACAAATAGGAGAACTTCGCCTCATAGTCGGTCACTGACAGCTGACCCTACTAGAGCTGCTAGAACTGGAACAACAACTCTTCCCTCTGAGAGGGTGGAATATGTATGTCCAAGAAGATGCATGTGAACTGTTCCCAAGTCATGTGATGGAAACTTGTTGGTATGGCGAGAAGCTGTTACTGCCCTTACCTATGGGCCCTGCCCTCTAGCTGAAAAGTAGTGAAGTCAACCCGGGACTCTAATATCCTCATGTTGTATAGTATGTCCATCGATCAATAAACTCCTAGAGGTCCTCATGTCGCGCACCCCCGAAAGGAGGAGGATGAAGCCCTGTCCATCTGTCCAATCTAGGCAACTCATTCATTACCAAGGTAACAGTATTGGCATGGCAATCTAGGATGGCATGATAAGGAGATAACCGGTCCATGCCCAAGATGATCTCAAAGTCGGTCATCTCAAGCTGTAGAAGATCCTCTCTAGTATCATAACCATAGAAGGTAAGAGTGCAGGACCGGTAGTTTTGATCCACAACAACAAAATCGCCCACATGAGTGGATACATAAGTAGGAGAACCCAAGGACTCCCGAGAAACAGCTAGGTAATGAGTAAACATAGATGAAACATATGAATACATAGACCTTGGATCAAATAAAACTAAGGTATATCTACAGCAGACAGAAATAATACCTGTGATCATTTCATCTAAGGCCACTACATCTGGTATGTCCGGAAAATGATAGAAATTAGCTGGAGCACTACCCTACTGACCTCCGCTCGACTGGCCTCCTCCTCTAGGACAAACCCTTCGCACCTTCCCTCCGCCTCTAGGAGGCCGGACGGCTGGTGGGACAATCAGTGCTGTAATCATGGGATGCTGAACCTGCTGCACTGCCTTACCCCGAGGCCTGGGGCAGAATCTCCGTACATGAATAAAATCCCTGCACTCGAAGCAGCTCCAGGGTACGGGGGACTGCTGACCCGGAGTATGGCCCTGATGACTTGAATACCCACCGAACAAACAATGAATAACTGGTGGGCGGTAAGAATTCTCTGGCATAACATTAAAATAAGGTCGCACTGGAGCACCCTGAGGAGGTGGCAAGGCTGGAAAAGGGGGTCTGCTGGACTGACCCCTCACGAACTGACCTCTGGCCCCAGCCTTGGAACCACTAAACTCTCCCGAATATCTAAACCATTTGTTGCTCGCTACCTGATCTCGGCTCCCTTCACAAACACCCTCAATCTTCCGACTTATCCTCACAACTAGCTAGTAAGAAGTTCACATCTCCACCTCTCGAGCCAAAGTGGCCTGAATACCAGCGTGCAATCCGGAGACAAAGATCTGCACTCTTTCTACATATATAGGTAATATCATATGTGTATGGTGAGAGAACTAGGAGAACCTCGCCTTATAGTCGGGCACTGACATCTGACCGTACTGGAGCTGCTCGAACTGGAATCACAACTCTTCCCTTTGTGAGGGTGGAATATGTATGTCCAAGAAGATGCATCTGAACTGTTCCCAAGTCATGTGATGGAAACCTGCTGGTATGGCGAGAAGATGTTACGGCCCTCTAGCTGAAAAGTAGTAAAGTCAACCCGGGACTCTAATATCCTCATATTGCATAGTATGTCCACCGATCAATAAACTCCTGGAGGTCCTCATGTCGCTCACCCCCGAAAGGAGGAGGATGCAGCCTGGTCCATATGTCCAATCTAGGGAACTCAGTCATTGCCAAGGTAACAATATTGGCATGGCAATCTAGGATGGCATGATAAGGAGATAACCAGTCCATCCCTAGGATGATCTCAAAGTCGGTCATCTCAAGCTGTAGAAGATCCTATCTTGTATCGTAACCATAGATGGTAACAATGCAGGACCGGTAGTTTTTATCCACAATAACAAAATCGCCCACAGGAGTGGATACATAAGCAGGAGAACCCAAGAACTCCCGAGAAACACCCAGGTAATGAGTAAACATAGATGAAACATATGAATACATAGACCTTGGATCAAATAAAACTAAGGTATCTCTACAAGAGACAGAAATAATACCTGTGATCATTTCATCTAAGGCCACTGCATCTGGTCTGACCGGAAAAGGATAGAAATTAGCTGGAGCACTACCCTACTGGCCTCCGTTCGACTTGCCTCCACCTCTAGGACGAACCTTTCGCACCTTCCCTCCGCCTCTAGGAGGTCGGATGACTGGTGGGACAATCAGTGCTGTAATCATGGGCTACTGACCCTGCTGCACTGCCTTACCCCGAGCCCTGGGCTAGAATCTCCGTACATGACTGAACTCCCCGCATTCGAAGCAGATCCTGGGTACGGTGGACTGCTGACCCTGAGTCTGGCCCAGATGACTTGAATACCAACCGGATGAAAAATGAATAACTAGTGGGCGGTAAGAATGCTCAGGCACAACACTAAAAAAAGGTCGCACTGGAGCACCCTGAAGAGGTGGCAATGCTGGAAAAGGGGGTCTGCTGGACTGACCCCTCACGAACTGACCTCTGGCCCTAGCTGGGGCACCACTAAATTCTCCTGAATATCAAAACCACTTGTCGCTCGCGGCCTAATCTCGGCTCCCTTCACAAACACCGTCAATCTTCTGACTTATCCTCACAACTAGCTAGTAAGAAGTCCACATCTCCACCTCTCGAGCCAAAGTGGCCTGAATACCAGAGTGCAATCTTGCCACAATGATCCACACTCGTTCTGCATATGTAGGTAATATCATATGTGCATGGCGAGACTACTAGGATAACCTCGCCTCATAGTCGATCACTGACAGCTGACCCTACTACAGCTGCTCGAACCAGAACCGCAACTCTTCCCTCTGAGAGGGTGGAATATGTATGTCTAAGAAGATAAATGTGAATTGTTCCTAAGTCATGTGATGGAAACCTGCTGGTATGGCGAGAAGATGTTACTGCCCTCACCTATAGGCCCTGCCCTCTAGCTGAAAAGTAGTGAAGTCAACCCGGGACTCTAATATCCTCATGTTGTATAGTATGTCCATCGATCAATAAACTCCTGGAGCTCCTCATGTGGTTCACCCCCGAAAGGAGGAGGATGAAGACTGGTCCATCTGTCCAATATAGGCAACTCAGTCATTGCCAAGATAACAATAGTGGCATGGCAACCTAGGATGGAATGATAAGGAGATAATCGGTCCATGCCTATGATGATCTCAAAGTCAGCCATCTCAAGCTGTAGAAGATCCTCTCTAGTATCGTAAGCATAGACGGTAACAATGCAGGACCAGTAGTTTTGGTCCACAACAACAAAATCACCCACAGGAGTGGATACATAAGCAGGAGAACCCAAGGACTCCCGAGAAACACCCAGGTAATGAGTAAACATAGATGAAACATATGAATACATAGACCTTGGATTAAATAAAACTCAGGTATATCTACAGCAGACATAAATAATACCTGTGATCATTTCATCTAAGGCCACTGCATCTGGTATGGCCGAAAAAGGATAGAAATTAGCTGGAGCACTACCCTACTGGCCTCCGCTCGACTGGCCTCCTCCTCTAGGACAAACCCTTCGCATCTTCCCTCAGCCTCTAGGAGGCCGGACGACTGGTGGGACAATCGGTGATGCAATCATGGGCTGCTGACCCTACTGCACTGCCTTACCCCGAGGCCTGGGGCAGAATCTTCAGACATGACTTAAATCCCCGCACTCGAAGTAGCTCCTGGGTACGGTGGACTGCTGACCCGGAGTCTGGCCCTGATGACTCGAATACCCACCGAATGAACAATGAGTAACTGGTGGGCGGTAAAAATTCTCTGGCATAACACAAAAATAAGGTCGCACTGGACCACGCTGAGGAGGTGGCAGTGCTAGAAAAGAGGGTCTGCTGGACTGACCCTTCTCGAACTGACCTCTGGCCCCATCCGGGGCACCACTAAACGCTCCCGAATATATAAACCACTTGTCGCTTGCTGCATGATCTCGGCTCCCTTGACAAACACCCTAAATCTTCTGACTTATCCTCACAACTAGCTCGTAAGAAGTTCACATCTCCACCTGTCGAGCCAAAGTGTCCTGAATACTAGAGTGCAATCCGTCGACAAAGATCTGCACTCTTTTTGCATATGTAGGTAATATCATATGTGCATGGCGAGACAACTAGGAGAACCTCGCCTCAGAGTCGATCACTGACATCTGACCCTACTAGAGTTGCTCGAATTAGAACCACAACTATTCCCTCTTAGAGCGTGGAATATGTATGTCCAAGAAGATGCATGTGAATTGTTTCCAAGTCATGTAATGGAAAACTGCTGGTATGGAGAGAAGATGTTACTGTCCCCACCTCTGAGGCCTGCCCTCTAGCTGAAAAGTAGTAAAGTCAACCCGGGACTCTAATATCCTCATTTTGTATAGTATGTCCACCGATCAATAAACTCCTGGAGGTCCTCATGTCGCTCACCCCCGAAAGGAGGAGGATGCAGCCTGGTCCATATGTCCAATCTAGGGAACTCAGTCATTGCCAAGGTAACAATATTGGCATGGCAATCTAGGATGGCATGATAAGGAGATAACCAGTCCATCCCTAGGATGATCTCAAAGTCGGTCATCTCAAGCTGTAGAAGATCCTATCTTGTATCGTAACCATAGATGGTAACAATGCAGGACCGGTAGTTTTTATCCACAATAACAAAATCGCCCACAGGAGTGGATACATAAGCAGGAGAACCCAAGAACTCCCGAGAAACACCCAGGTAATGAGTAAACATAGATGAAACATATGAATACATAGACCTTGGATCAAATAAAACTAAGGTATCTCTACAAGAGACAGAAATAATACCTGTGATCATTTCATCTAAGGCCACTGCATCTGGTCTGACCGGAAAAGGATAGAAATTAGCTGGAGCACTACCCTACTGGCCTCCGTTCGACTTGCCTCCACCTCTAGGACGAACCTTTCGCACCTTCCCTCCGCCTCTAGGAGGTCGGATGACTGGTGGGACAATCAGTGCTGTAATCATGGGCTACTGACCCTGCTGCACTGCCTTACCCCGAGCCCTGGGCTAGAATCTCCGTACATGACTGAACTCCCCGCATTCGAAGCAGATCCTGGGTACGGTGGACTGCTGACCCTGAGTCTGGCCCAGATGACTTGAATACCAACCGGATGAAAAATGAATAACTAGTGGGCGGTAAGAATGCTCAGGCACAACACTAAAAAAAGGTCGCACTGGAGCACCCTGAAGAGGTGGCAATGCTGGAAAAGGGGGTCTGCTGGACTGACCCCTCACGAACTGACCTCTGGCCCTAGCTGGGGCACCACTAAATTCTCCTGAATATCAAAACCACTTGTCGCTCGCGGCCTAATCTCGGCTCCCTTCACAAACACCGTCAATCTTCTGACTTATCCTCACAACTAGCTAGTAAGAAGTCCACATCTCCACCTCTCGAGCCAAAGTGGCCTGAATACCAGAGTGCAATCTTGCCACAATGATCCACACTCGTTCTGCATATGTAGGTAATATCATATGTGCATGGCGAGACTACTAGGATAACCTCGCCTCATAGTCGATCACTGACAGCTGACCCTACTACAGCTGCTCGAACCAGAACCGCAACTCTTCCCTCTGAGAGGGTGGAATATGTATGTCTAAGAAGATAAATGTGAATTGTTCCTAAGTCATGTGATGGAAACCTGCTGGTATGGCGAGAAGATGTTACTGCCCTCACCTATAGGCCCTGCCCTCTAGCTGAAAAGTAGTGAAGTCAACCCGGGACTCTAATATCCTCATGTTGTATAGTATGTCCATCGATCAATAAACTCCTGGAGCTCCTCATGTGGTTCACCCCCGAAAGGAGGAGGATGAAGACTGGTCCATCTGTCCAATATAGGCAACTCAGTCATTGCCAAGATAACAATAGTGGCATGGCAACCTAGGATGGAATGATAAGGAGATAATCGGTCCATGCCTATGATGATCTCAAAGTCAGCCATCTCAAGCTGTAGAAGATCCTCTCTAGTATCGTAAGCATAGACGGTAACAATGCAGGACCAGTAGTTTTGGTCCACAACAACAAAATCACCCACAGGAGTGGATACATAAGCAGGAGAACCCAAGGACTCCCGAGAAACACCCAGGTAATGAGTAAACATAGATGAAACATATGAATACATAGACCTTGGATTAAATAAAACTCAGGTATATCTACAGCAGACATAAATAATACCTGTGATCATTTCATCTAAGGCCACTGCATCTGGTATGGCCGAAAAAGGATAGAAATTAGCTGGAGCACTACCCTACTGGCCTCCGCTCGACTGGCCTCCTCCTCTAGGACAAACCCTTCGCATCTTCCCTCAGCCTCTAGGAGGCCGGACGACTGGTGGGACAATCGGTGATGCAATCATGGGCTGCTGACCCTACTGCACTGCCTTACCCCGAGGCCTGGGGCAGAATCTTCAGACATGACTTAAATCCCCGCACTCGAAGTAGCTCCTGGGTACGGTGGACTGCTGACCCGGAGTCTGGCCCTGATGACTCGAATACCCACCGAATGAACAATGAGTAACTGGTGGGCGGTAAAAATTCTCTGGCATAACACAAAAATAAGGTCGCACTGGACCACGCTGAGGAGGTGGCAGTGCTAGAAAAGAGGGTCTGCTGGACTGACCCTTCTCGAACTGACCTCTGGCCCCATCCGGGGCACCACTAAACGCTCCCGAATATATAAACCACTTGTCGCTTGCTGCATGATCTCGGCTCCCTTGACAAACACCCTAAATCTTCTGACTTATCCTCACAACTAGCTCGTAAGAAGTTCACATCTCCACCTGTCGAGCCAAAGTGTCCTGAATACTAGAGTGCAATCCGTCGACAAAGATCTGCACTCTTTTTGCATATGTAGGTAATATCATATGTGCATGGCGAGACAACTAGGAGAACCTCGCCTCAGAGTCGATCACTGACATCTGACCCTACTAGAGTTGCTCGAATTAGAACCACAACTATTCCCTCTTAGAGCGTGGAATATGTATGTCCAAGAAGATGCATGTGAATTGTTTCCAAGTCATGTAATGGAAAACTGCTGGTATGGAGAGAAGATGTTACTGTCCCCACCTCTGAGGCCTGCCCTCTAGCTGAAAAGTAGTAAAGTCAACCCGGGACTCTAATATCCTCATTTTGTATAGTATGTCCACCGATCAATAAACTCCTGGAGGTCCTCATGTCGCTCACCCCCGAAAGGAGGAGGATGCAGCCTGGTCCATATGTCCAATCTAGGGAACTCAGTCATTGCCAAGGTAACAATATTGGCATGGCAATCTAGGATGGCATGATAAGGAGATAACCGGTCCATGCCCAGGATGATCTCAAAGTCAGTCATCTCAAGCTGTAGAAGATCCTCTCTGGTATTGTAACCATAGACGGTAACAATGCAGGACCGGTAGTTTTGATCCACAACAACAAAATCGCCAACAGGAGTGGATACATAAGCAGGAGAACCCAAGGACACCCGAGAAACAACCAGGTAATGAGTAAACATAGATGAAACATATGAATACATAGTCCTTGAATCAAATAAAACTAAAGTATCTCTACAGCAGACAGAAATAATATATGTGATCATTTCATCTAAGGCCGTTGCATCTGGTATGGCCGGAAAAGGATAGAAATTAGCTGGGGCACTACCCTACTGGGCTCCGCTCGACTGGCCTCCACCTCTAGGACGAACCCTTCACACCTTCCCTCTGCTGGACTGACCCCTCATGAACTGACCTCTGGCCCTAGCTGGGTCACCACTAAACTCTCCTGAATATCAAAACCACTTGTCGCTCGCGGCCTGATCTCGGCTCCCTTGACAAACACCCTCAATCTTCCGACTTATCCTCACAACTAGCAAGTAAGAAGTCCACATCTCCACCTCTTGAGCCAAAGTGGCCTGAATACCAGAGTGCAATCCGGCGACAAAGATCCGTACTCTTTCTTCATATGTAGGTAATATCATATGTGCATGGCGAGACAACTAGGATAACCTCACCTCATAGTCGGTCACTGACAGCTGGCCCTACTAGAGCTTCTCGAACTGCAACCGCAACTCTTCCCTCTGAGAGGGTGGAATATGTATGTCTAAGAAGATAAATGTGAACTGTTCCTAAGTCATGTGATGGAAACCTGCTGGTATGGCGAGAAGATGTTACTGCCCTTACCTATAGGCCCTGCCCTCTAGCTGAAAAGTAGTGAAGTCAACCCGGGACTCTAATATCCTCATGTTGTATAGTATGTCCATCGATCAATAAACTCTTGGAGGTCCTCATGTCGCTCACCCCCGAAAGGAGGAGGATGAAGACTGGTCCATCTGTCCAATCTAGGCAACTCAGTCATTGCCAAGGTAACAGTATTGACATAGCAATCTAGGATGGCATGATAAGGAGATAATCGGTCCATGCTTATGATGATCTCAAAGTCGGTTATCTCAAGCTGTAGAAGATCCTCTCTAGTATCGTAACCATGGACGGTAACAATGCAGGACCGGTAGTTTTGATCCACAACAACAAAATCGCCCACAGGAGTGGATACATAAGCAGGAGAACCCAAGGACTCCCGAGAAACACCCAGGTAATGAGTAAACATAGATGAAACATATGAATACATAGACCTTGGATCAAATAAAACTAAGGTATCTCTACAGCAGACAGAAATAATACCTGTGATCATTTCATCTAAGGCCAATGTATCTGGTATGGCCGGAAAAGGACAGAAATTAGCTGGAGCACTGCCCTACTGGGCTCCGCTCGACTAAGCTCCACCTCTAGGACAAACCCTTTGCACCTTCCCTCTGCCTCTAGGAGGCCGGACGGCTGGTGGGACAATCGGTGCGGTAATCATGGCCTGTTGACCCTGCTGAACTGCCTTACCACGAGGCCTGGGGCAGAATCCCCGCACTCGAAGCAACTCGTGGGTACGGTGGACTGCTGACCCGGAAACTGGCCCTGAGGACTTGAATAGCCACCGGATGAACAATGCATAACTGGTGGGCGGTAAGAATTCTCTGGCATAACACAAAAATAAGGTCGCACTGGAGCACTCTGAGAAGGTGGAAGTGCTGGAAAAGAGGGTCTGCTGGACTGACCCCTCACGAACTGACCTCTGGCCCCATCCGGGGCACCACTAAACACTCCCGAAAATATAAAACACTTGTCGCTCGCTTCCTGATCTCGGCTCCCTTTACAAACACCCTCAATCTTCCGACTTATCCTCACAACTAGCTCGTAAGAAGTTCACATCTCCACCTGTCGAGCCAAAGTGTCCTGAATACTAGAGCGCAATCTGGCGACAAAGATCCCCACTCTTTCTGCATATGTAAGTAATATCATATGTGCATGGCAACCTCGCCTCATAGTCGGTCACTAACAGCTGACCCTACTAGAGCTGCTCAAACTGGAACCGCAACTCTTCCCTATTAGAGCGTGGAATATGTCTGTCCAAGAAGATGCATGTGAACTATTCCCAAGTCATGTGATGGAAACCAGTTTGTATGGCGAGTAGATGCTACTGCACCCACCTATGGACCCTGCCCTCTAGCTGAAAATTAGTGAAGTCATCCCGGGACTCTAATATCCTCAAGATTTATAGTATGTCCACCGATCAATAAACTCCTGGAGGTCCACATGTCCCTCACCCCCGAAAGGAGGAGGATGAAGCCTGGTCCATCTGTCCAATGCAGGCAACTTAGTCATTGCCAAGGTAACAGTATTGGCATGGCAATCTAGGATGGCATGATATGGAGATAACCATTCCATGCCCGGGATGATCTCAAAGTCGGTCATCTCAAGCTGTAGAAGATCCTCTCTAGTATCGTAACCATAGAAGGTAACAATGCAGGACCGGTAGTTTTGATCCACAACAACAAAATCCCCCACAGGAGTAGATATATAAGCAGGAGAACCCAAGGACTCTCGAGAAACACCCAGGTAATGAGTAAACATAGATGAAACATATGAATATATAGACCTTAGATCAAATAAAACTAAGGTATCTCTACAGCAGACAAAAATAGTACCTGTGATCATTTCATCTAAGGCCACTGTATCTGGTATGGCCGGAAAAGGATAGAAATTAGCTGGAGCACTACCCTACAGGGCTCCGCTCGATGAGCCTCCACCTCTAGGACAAACCCTTTGCACCTTCCCTCTGCCTTTAGGAGGCCGGACGGCTGGTGGGACAATCGGTGATGTAATCATGGGCTGCTGACCGTGCTGAAATGCCTTACCATGAGGGCTGGGGCAGAATCTTCGTACATGACTAAAATCCCCGCACTCGAAGCAGCTCCTGGGTACGGTGGACTGCTGACCCAGAGTCTGGCCCTGATGCCTCGAATACCCACCGGATGAACAATGAATAACTGGTGGGCGATAAGAATTCTCTGGCATAACACAAAAATAAGGTCGTACTGGAGGAAGCTGAGGAGGTGGCAGTGCTGGAATGGAGGGTCTGCTGGACTAACCCCTCATGAATGGACCTCTGGCCCCATCCGAGGCATCACTAAACTCTCCCGAATATCTAAACCACTTGTCGCTCGCTGCCTGATCTTGTCTCCCTTGACAAACACCCTCAATCTTCCGACTTATCCTCACAACTAGCTCGTAAGAAGTTCACATCTCCACCTGTCGAGCCACAGTGTCCTGAATACTAGAGTGCAATCCGGCGACAATGATCCGCACTCTTTCTGCATATGTAGGTAATATCATTTGTGCATGGCGAGACAACTAGGAGAACCTCGCCTCATAGTCGGTCACTAACAGCCGACCCTACTGGAGCTGCTCAAACTGGAACCGAATCTCTTCCGTCTTAGAGCGTGGAATATGTCTATCCAAGAAGATGCATGTGAACTATTCCCAAGTCATGTGATGGAAACCTGTTGGTATGGAGAGTAGATGTTACTGCCCCAACCTATGGGCCCTGCCCTCTAGCTGAAAATTAGTAAAGTCAACCCGGGACTCTAATATCCTCAAGATGTATATTATGTCCACCGATCAATAAACTTCTGGAGGTCCACATGTTGCTCACCCCCGAAAGGAGGAGGATAAAGCCCAGTCCATCTGTCCAATGTAGGCAACTCAGTCATTGCCAAGGTAACAGTATTGGCATGGCAATCGATGATGGCATGATATGGAGATAGCCATTCCATGCCCAGGATGATCTCAAAGTCGGTCATCTCAAGCTGTAGAAGATCCTCTCTAGTATCGTAACCATAAAAGGTAACAATGCTGGATCGGTAGTTTTGATCCACAACAACAAAATCGCCTACAGGAGTGGATACATAAGCAGGAGAACCCAAGGACTCCCGACAAACACCCAGGTAATGAGTAAACATAGATAAAACATATGAATACATAGACCTTGGATCAAATAAAACTAAGGTATCTGTACAACAGACAGAATTAATACCTGTGAGCATTTCATCTAAGGCCAATGTATCAGGTATGGCCGAAAAAGGATAGAAATTAGCTGGAGCACTACCCTACTGGGCTCCACTCGACTAGCCTCCACATCTAGGACGAACCCTTCGCACCTTCCCTCTTCCTCTAGGAGGCCGGACGGCTGGTGGGACAATCGGTGCGGTAATCATGGGCTGCTGACCCTAGTGAACTGCCTTACCACGAGGCCTGGGGCAGAATCTCCGTACATGACTGAAATCCCCGCACTCGCAGTAGCGTTTGGGTATGGTGGACTGCTGACCCGGAGATTGACCCTGATGACTCGAATACCCACCAGATGAACAATGAATAATTGGTGGGCGGTAAGAATTCTCTGGCATAACACAAAAATAAGGTCATACTGGAGCACATGAAGAGGTGGCAGTGCTGGCAAAGAGGGTCTGCTGGAATGACCCCTCACAAACTGACCTCTGGCCCCATCCGGGGCACCACTAAACTCTCCCGAATATCTAAACCACTTGTCGCTCGCTGCCTGATCTCGGCTCCTTCACAAACACCCTCAATCTTCTGACTTATCCTCATAACTAGCTCGTAAGAAGTTCACATCTCCCCTGTCGAGCCAAAGTGTCCTTAATACTAGAGTGCAATCCGGCGACAAAGATCCACACTCTTTCTACATTTGTAGGTAAAATCATATGTGGATGGAGAGACAACTAGGAGAACCTCACCTCATAGTCGGTCACTAACAGCTGACCCTACTGGAGCTGCTCAAACTGGAACCACAACTCTTCCCTCTTAGAGCGTGGAATATCTCTGTCCAAGAAGATGCATGTGAACTGTTCCCATGTCATGTGAAGGAAACCTGTTGGTATGGCAAGTAGATGTTACTGCCCCCACTTATGGGCCCTGCCCTCTAGCTGAAATTTAGTGAAGTCAACCTGGGACTCTAATATCCTCATAATGTATAGTATGTCCACCGATCAATAAACTCCTGGAGGTCTACATGTCGCTCACCCCCGAAAGGAGGAGGATGAAGCCTGATCCATCTGTCCAGTTTAGGAAACTCAGTCATTGCCAAGGTACTAGTATTGGCATGGCAATCTAGGATGGCATGATATGTAGATAACCATTCCATGCCCAGGATGATCTCAAAGTCGGTCATCTCAAGCTGTAGAAGATCCTATCTAGTATCGTAACCATAGAAGGTAACAATGCAGGACCGGTAGTTTTCATCCACAACAACAAAATCACCCACAGGAGTGGATACATAAGCAAGAGAACCCAAGGACTCCCGATAAACACCCAGGTAATGACTAAACATAGATGAAACATATGAATACATAGACCTTGGATCAAATAAAACTAAGGTATCTCTACAGAAGACAGAAATAATACCTGTGATCATTTTATCTAAGGCCAATGCATCTGGTATGGCCGGAAAAGGATAGAAATTAGCTGGAGCACTACCCTCTACTCGACTAGCCTCCACCTCTAGCACGAACCCTCCGCACCTTCCCTCTGCCTCTAGGAGGCCGGAGGGGTGGTGGGACAATCGGTGCTGTAATCATAGGCTCCTGACCCTGCTGTACTGCCTTACCACGAGGCCTGGGGCAGAATCTCCGTACATGACTGAAATCCCCGAACTCGAAGCAGCTCATGGGTACGGTGGACTGCTGACCCGGAGTTTGGCCCTGATGACTCGAATACCCACCGAATGAACAATGAGTAACTGGTGGGCGGTAAGAATTCTCTGGCATAACACAAAAATAAGGTCGCACTGGACCACGCTGAGGAGGTGGCAGTGCTAGAAAAGAGGGTCTGCTGGACTGACCCCTCTCGAACTGACCTCTTGCCCCATCCGGGGCACCACTAAACGCTCCCGAATATATAAACCACTTGTCGCTCACTGCATGATCTCGGCTCCCTTGACAAACACCCTAAATCTTCTGACTTATCCTCACAACTAGCTCGTAAGAAGTTCACATCTCCACCTGTCAAGCCAAAGTGTCCTGAATACTGGAGTGCAATCCGGCGACAAAGATCTGCACTCTTTTTGCATATGTAGGTAATATCATATGTGCATGGCGAGACAACTACGAGAACCTCGCCTCATAGTCGATCACTAACAGGTGACCCTACTGGAGCTGCTCAAACTGGAACCGCAACTCTTCCTTCCTAGAGCGTGGAATATGTCTGTCCAAGAAGATGCATGTGAACTATTCCCAAGTCATGTGATGGAAACCTGTTGGTATGGCGAGTAGATGTTACTTCCCCCACCTATGGGCCCTGCCCTCTAGCTGAAAATTAGTGAAGTCAATCCGGGACTCTAATATCCTCAAGATGTATAGTATGTCCACCGATCAATAAACTCCTGGAGGTCCACATGTCGCTCACCCCCGAAAGGAGGCGAATGAGGCCTGGTCCATCTGTCCAATGTAGGGAACTCAGTCATTGCCAAGGTAACAGTATTGGCATGGCAATCTAGGATGGCATGATATGGAGATAACCATTCCATACCCAGGATGATCTCAAAGTCGGTCATCTCAAGCTGTAGAAGATCCTCTCTAATATTGTAACCATAGAAGGTAACAATGCAGGACCGGTAGTTTTGATCCACAACAACAAAATCGCCCACATGAGTGGATACATAATAGGAGAACCCAAGGACTCCCGAGAAACACCCAGGTAATGAGTAAACCTAGATGAAACATATGAATACATAGACCTTGGATCAAATAAAACTAAGGTATCTCTACAGCAAACAAAAATAATACATGTTTTCATTTCATCTAAGGCCACTGCATCTGGTATGGCCGGAAATGGATAGAGATTAGCTGGAGCACTACCCTACTGGGCTAGAGTGCAATCCGGTGACAAAGATCCACACTCTTTCTGCACATGTAGGTAATATCATATGGTCATTGCGAGACAACTAGGAGAACCCCACCTCATAGTCGGTCACTGAAAGCTGACCCTACTAGAGCTGCTCAAACTGGAACCGCAACTCTTCCCTCTAAGAGCGTGGTATATGTTTGTCCCAGAAGATGCATGTGAACTGTTCCCAAGTCATGTGATGGAAACCTGCTGGTATGGTGAGAAGATGTTACTGCCCCCACCTATGGGCCCTGCCCTCTAGCTTAAAAGTAGTAAAGTCAACCTGAGACTCTAATATCCACATATTGTATAGTATGTCTACCGATGAATACACTCCTGGAGGTCCTCGTATCGCTCACCCCCGGAAAGAGGAGGATGAAGCCTGGTCCATCTGTCCAATCTACGCAACTCAGTCATTGCCAAGGTAACAGTATTGGCATGGCAATCTAGGATGGCAAGATATGGAGATAACCATTCCATGCCCAGGATGATCACAAAGTCGGTCAACTCAAGTCGTAGAAAATCCTCTTTAGTATCGTAATCATAGAAGGTAACAATGCAGTACCAGTAGTTTTGATCCACAACAGCAAAGTTGCCCACAGGAGTGGATACATAAACAGGAGAACCCAAGCACTCCCGAGAAACAGCCAGGTAATGAGTAAACATAGATGAAACATATGAATACATAGACCTTGGATCAAATAAAACTAAGGTATCTCTACAGAAGACAAAAATAATACCTGTGATCATTGTATCTAAGGCCACTGCATCTGGTATGGCCGAAAAAGGATAGTAATTAGGTGGAGCACTACCATACTGGCCTCCGGTCAACTGGCCTCCACCTCTAGGATGAACCCTTCACACCTTCCCTCCGTCTCTAGGACGCCGGACGGTTGGTGGGACAATCGGTGCTCTAATCATGGGCTGCTGACCCTGCTGCACTGCCTTATCCCGAGGCCTAGGGGCAAAATCTCCGTATATGACTGAAATCCCCGCACTCGAAGCAGCTCTTGGGTACGGTGGACTGCTGACCCAGAGTATGGCCCTGATGACATGAATAACCACCGGATGAACAATGAATAACTGGTGGGCGGTAAGAATTCTCTAGCATAACACTAAAATAAGGTCGCACTGGAGCACCTTAAGGAGGTGGCAGTGCTCGAAAAGGGGGTCTGCTGGACTGACCCCTCACGAACTGACATCTGGTCCCAGCCGGGGCACCACTAAACTCTCCCGAATATCTAAAACACTTGTCGCTAGCTGCCTGATCTCGGCTCTCTTGAAAAACACCCTCAATCTTCCGACTTATCCTCACAACTAGCTCCTAAGAAGTTCACATCTCCACCTCTTGAGCCAAAGTGGCCTGAATACCAGAGTGCAATCCGGAAACAAAGATCCGCACTCTTTCTGCATATGTAGGTAATATCATATGCGCATGGCGAGACAACTCCGAGAACCTCGCCTCATAGTCGGTCACTGACATCTGTCCCTACTGAAGCTGCTCTAACTCGAACCACAACTCTTCCCTCTGAGAGCGTGGAATATGTCTGTCCAAGAAGATGCATGTGAACTATTCCCAAGTCATGTGATGGAAACTTGCTGGTATGGCGAGAAGATGTTACTGCCCCCACCTATGGGCCCTGCCCTCTAGCTTAAAAGTAGTGAAGTCAACCCAGGACTCTATTATCCACATGTTGTATACTATGTCCACCGATCAATACACTCTTGGAGGTCCTCATGTCTCTCACCCCCACAAAGAGAAGGATGAAGCCTGGTCCATCTGTCCAATCAATGCAACTCAGTCATTGCCAAGGTAACAGTATTGGCCTGGCAATCTAGGATGGCATGATTTGGAGATAACCAGTCCATGCCAAGGATGATCACAAAGTCGGTCATCTCAAGTTGTAGAAGATCCTCTCTAGTATCGTAATCATATAAGGTAACAATGCAGGACAGGTAGTTTTGATCCACAACAGCAAAATCACCCACAGGAGTGGATACATAAGCAGGAGAACCCAAGGACTCCCGAGAAACACCATGTAATGAGTAAACATAGATGAAACATATGAATACATAGACCTTGGATCAAATAAAACTAAGGTATCGCTACAGTAGATAGAAATAATACTTGTGATTATTTCATCTAAGGCCACTGCATCTGGTATGGCCGGAAAAGGATAGAAATTAGCTGGAGCACTACCCTACTGGCCTCTACTCAACTGGCCTCCACCTCTAGAACGAACCCTTCACACATTCCCTCCAACTCTAGGAGGCCGGACGGTTGGTGGGATAATTGGTGCTGTAATCATGGGTTGCTGACCCTGCTCTACTGCCTTACCTCGAGGCCTGGGGCAGAATCTCCGTACATGACTGAAATCCCCGCACTCGAAGCAGCTCTTGGGTACGGTGGACTGCTGACCCAAAGTATGGCCCTGATGACTTGAGTACACACCGAAAAACAATGAATAACTGGTGGGCGGTAAGCATTCTCTAGCATAACACCAAAATAAGGTCGCACTGGAGTGCAATCCGGCGACACACATCCGCACTCTTTCTGCATATGTAGGTAATATCATATGTGCATAGCGAGACAACTAGTAGAATCTCGCCTCATAGTCGGTCACTGACATCTGATCCTACTGGAACTACTCGAACTGGAACTGCAACCCTTCCCTCCGAGAGGGTGGAATATGTCTGTCCAAGAAGATGCATGTGAACTGTTCCCAATTCATGTGATGGAAACATGCTGGTATGGCGAGAAGATGTTACTGCCCCCACCTATGGGCCCTGCCCTCTAACTGAAAAGTTGTGAAGTCAACTTGGTACTCTAATATCCTCATTTTGAATAGTATGTCCTCCGATCAATAAACTTCAGGAGGTCCTCGTGTCACTCACCCCCAAAAGGAGAAGGATGAAGCCTGGTCCATCTGTCCAATCTAGGCAACTCAGTCATTGCCAAGGTAATAGTATTGGCATGGCAATCTAGGATGGCATGATATGGAGATAACCAGTCCATGCCCAGGATGATGTCAAAGTTGGTCATTTCAAGCTGTAGAAGATCCTCTCTAGTATCATAACCATAGAAGGTAACAATGCAGGGCCGATAGTTTTGATCCACAACAACAAAATCGCCAACAGGAGTGGATACATAAGCAGGAGAACCCAAGGACTCCCGAGAAACACCAGGTAATGAGTAAACATAGATGTAACATATGCATACATAGACCTTGGATCAAATAAAACTAAGGTATCTCTACAGCAGACAGAAATAATACCTGTGATCATTTCATCTAAGGCCACTGCATCTGGTCTGGCCAAAAAAGGATAGATATTAGCTGGAGCACTACCCTAGTGGCCTCCATCTCTTGGACGAACCCTTCGCACCTTCCCTCCGCCTCTAGGTGGCCGGACGACTGGTGGGACAATCGGTGTTATAATTATGGGCTGCTGGCCTTGCTGCACTACCTTACCCCGAGGCCTAGAGAAGAATCACCGTACAATATTGAAGTCCCCGCAGTCGAAGCAGCTCCTGGGTACGGTGGACTACTGACCCGGAGTCTGGCCCTGATGACTTGAATACCCACCGGATGAACAATGAATAACTTGTGGGTGATAAGAATTCTCTGGCATAACACTAAAATAAGGTCGCACTAGAGCACGCTGAGGAGGACCCCTCACGAACTGACCTCTGGCCCCAGTCGGGGCACCACTTAATTCTCCCGAATATCTAAACCACTTGTCGCTCGCTGCCTGATCTCGCCTCCCTTGACAAACACCCTCAATCTTCCAACTTATCCTCACAACTATCTCGTTAGAAATCCACATCTCCACCTCTCAAGCCAAAGTGGCCTAAATACCAGAGTGCAATCCGGCGACAAAGATCTGCACTCTTTCTACATATATAGGTAATATCACATGTGCATAGAGAGATAACTAGGAGAACCTCGCCTCATAGTCGGTCATTGAAAGCTGACCCTACTGGAGCTGCTCAAACTGGAAATGCAACTCTTCCCTCTGAGAGCGTGGAATATGTCTGTCCAAGAAGATGCATGTGAACTGTTCCCAAGTCATGTGATGGAAACCTGCTGGTATGGCGAGAAGATGTTACTGCCCCCACCTATGGGCCATGCCCTCTAGCTGCAAAGTAGTGAAGTCAACCCATGACTCTAATATCCTTATGTTGTATAGTATGTCCACCGATCAATAATCTCTTGAAGGTCCTCATGTCGCTCATCCCCGAAAGGAGGAGGATGAAGCCTCGTCTATCTGTCCAATCTAGGCAACTCAGTCATTGCCAAGGTAACAATATTGGCATAGCAATCTAGGATGGTATGACATGGAGATCACCAGTCCATCCCCAGGATGATCTCAAAGTCGGTCATCTCAAGCTGTAGAAGCTCCTCTCTAGTATCGTAAACATAGAAGGTTACAATGCAGGATCGGTAGTTTTGATCCACAACAACAAAATCGCCAACAGGAGTGGATACATAAGCAGGAGAACCCAAGGAAACCCGAGAAACACCATGTAATGAGTAAACATAGATGAAACATATGAATACGTAGACCTTGGATCAAATAAAACTAAGGTATCTCTACAGCAGATAGAAATAATACATGTGATCATTTCATCTAAGGCCATTGCATCTGGTATGGCCGAAAAAGCAAAGAAATTAGCTAGAGCACTACCCTACTGGCCTCCACCTGTAGGACAAACCCTTCGCACCTTCCCTCTGCCTCTAGGAGGCCTGGGGCAGAATCTCCGTACATGAATGAAATCCCCGCACTCGAAGCAGCTCTTGGGTACGGTGGACTGCTGACCCGGAGTATGGTCCTGATGACTTGAATAAACACCGGATGAACAATGAATAACTGGTGGGCGGTAAGAATTCTCTAGCATAACAATAAATAAGGTCGCACTGGAGCACCTTAAGGAGGTGGCAGTGATCGAAAAGTGGGTCTGCTGGACTGACCCCTCACGAACTGACATCTGGTCCCAGCCGTGGCACCACTAAACTCTCCCGAATATCTAAAACACTTGTCGCTAGCTGCCTGATCTCGGCTCTCTTGACAAACACCCTCAATCTTCCTACTTATCCTCACAACTAGCTCGTAAGAAGTTCACATCTCCACCTCTTGAGCCAAAGTGGCCTGAATACCAGAGTGCAATCCGGCAACAAACATCCGCACTCTTTCTGCATATGTAGGTAATATCATATGAGCATGGCGAGACAACTCCGAGAACCTCGCCTCATAGTCGGTCACTGACATCTGTCCCTACTGAAGCTGCTCTAACTCGAACCACAACTCTTCCCTCTGAGAGCGTGGAATATGTCTGTCCAAGAAGATGCATGTGAACTATTCCCAAGTCATGTGACGGAAACTTGCTGGTATGGCGAGAAGATGTTACTGCCCCCACCTATGGGCCCTGTCCTCTAGCTTAAAAGTAGTGAAGTCAACCCAGGACTCTAATATTCACATGTTGTATACTATGTCCACCGATCAATACACTCTTGGAGGTCCTCATGTCGCTCACCATCGCAAAGAGAAGGATGAAGCCTGGTCCATCTGTCCAATCAATGCAACTCAGTCATTGCCAAGGTAACAGTATTGGCCTGGCAATCTAGGATGGCATGATTTGGAGATAACCAGTCCATGCCAAGGATGATCACAAAGTCGGTCATCTCAAGTTTTAGAAGATCCTCTCTAGAATCGTAATCATATAAGGTAACAATGCAGGACAGGTAGTTTTGATCCACAACAGCAAAATCGCCCACAGGAGTGGATACATAAGTAGGAGAACGCAAGGACTCCCGAGAAACACCCAGGTAATGAGTAAACATAGATGAAACATATGAATACATAGACCTTGGATCAAATAAAACTAAGGTATCTCTACAGTAGATAGAAATAATACTTGTGATCATTTCATCTAAGGCCACTGCATCTGGTATGGCCGGAAAAGTATAGAAATTAGCTGGAGCACTACCCTACTGGCCTCTACTCAACTGGCCTCCACCTCTAGAACGAACCCTTCGCACTTTCCCTCCAACTCTAGGAGGCCGGACGGTTGGTGGGACAATTGGTGCTGTAATCATGGCTTGCTGACCCTGCTCTACTGCCTTACCTCGAGGCCTGGGGCAGAATCTCCGTACATGACTGAAATCCCCGCACTCGAAGCAGCTCTTGGGTACGGTGGACTGCTGACCCAGAGTATGGCCCTGATGACTTGAGTACACACCGGATAAACAATGAATAACTGGTGGGCGGTAAGCATTCTCTAGCATAACACCAAAATAAGGTCGCACTAGAGTGCAATCCGGCGACACACATCCGCACTCTTTCTGCATATGTAGGTAATATCATATATGCATAGCGAGATAACTAGTAGAATCTCGCCTCATAGTCGGTCACTGACATCTGATCCTACTGGAACTACTCGAACTGGAACTGCAACCCTTCCCTCCGAGAGGGTGGAATATGTCTGTCCAAGAAGATACATGTGAACTGTTCTCAATTCATGTGATGGAAACCTGCTGGTATGGCGAGAAGATGTTACTGCCCCCACCTATGGGCCCTGCCCTCTAATTGCAAAGTTGTGAAGTCAACCCGGTACTCTAATATTCTCATGTTGTATAGTATGTCCTCCGATCAATAAACTTCAGGAGGTCCTCATGTCGCTCATCCCCAAAAGGAGAAGGATGAAGCCTGGTCCATCTGTCCAATCTAGGCAACTCAGTCATTGCCAAGGTAATAGTATAGGCATGGCAATATAGGATGGCATGATATGGAGATAACCAGTCCATGCCCAGGATGATGTCAAAGTTGGTCATTTCAAGTTGTAGAAGATCCTCTCTAGTATCATAACCATAGAAGGTAACAATGCGGGGCCGATAGTTTTGATCCACAACAACAAAATCGCCAACAGGAGTGGATACATAAGCAGGAGAACCCAAGGACTCCCGAGCAACACCAGGTAATGAGTAAACATAGATGTAACATATGCATACATAGACCTTGGATCAAATAAAACTAAGGTATCTCTACAGCAGACAGAAATAATACCTGTGATCATTTCATCTAAGGCCACTGCAGCTGGTCTGGCCAAAAAAGAATATATATTAGCTGGAGCACTACCCTAGTGGCCTCCATCTCTTGGACGAACCCTTCGCACCTTCCCTCCGCCTCTAGGTGGCCGGACGACTGGTGGGACAATCGGTGTTATAATTATGGGCTGCTGGCCTTGCTGCACTACCTTACCCCGAGGCCTAGAGAAGAATC
>AWOL01S0058457.1:56142-73473 GCA_000715115.1 Nicotiana otophora | reverse complement strand
CACGGACAACTCACGTGCGATAATAATAAAGTATGCTGCAGGCGGGCAACCCCGATCCACACTCATCCTCAGAAATCAGGCCCTCAGCCTCACTCAGTCACAAGTATGTTGCAGGCGGGCAGCCCCGATCCACACTCATCCTCACCAATCAGGCCCTAGGCCTCACTCAGTCATAAATATTTCAAGCCACTCGGGCATTTCAGTAAAACAGGGAATTCGTCCCAAAACATTTATATGCATAAAAAGAGTCATAAAACTGAGGTATGCGGTAAACAAGGATAAACATGACTGAGCATAGATTTTTCAATCGAAAACAATGAGAGGATGGTAAGAAACAGCCCATAAGGGTCCAAACAACATTGGCGTTAGGCCCAAACATGGCATTCAACCCAATTTACAGGAATTCTTTCTAAAACATATGAGTATCAAATGGTTTCAACAAGTATGCAACTTTACAGTTGCTACGGGACGGACCAAGTCACAAATCCCCAACAGTGCACGCCCACACGCCCATCACCTAGCATGTGCGTCACTTCAAAATAGTAGAATGATACAAAATCCGGGGTTTCATACCCTCAGGACTAGATTTATAATCGTTACTTACCTCAAACCGGTCAAATCTCTACCTCGCAATGCTCTTGCCTCTGGATTCGGCCTCCAAATGCTCCAAATCTATTCACAATCAGTATAATACCATCAATATACGCTAATGGAATGAATTCCACAAGAAAAAGTTCAAAATTAGACCAAAACCCGAAATTGGCTCAAAATCGCCTGTGGGGCCCACGTCTCGGAACCCGACAAAAGTTACAAAATCTGAAAGCCCTTTCAACCACGAGTCTAACTATACCAATTTTACCAAAATCCAACCTCAACTCGACCCTCAAATGTATAAATCGTATTTCCAAATTTCTAAGTTCCAATCTCCGATTTACACCTCAAAATCATGTAATCTAGTCGGATTATTCGATGATAATTCAATATTATAGAGTAGAAATGATAACAAGGGACTTACCTCATGTTTTTCCTTGAAAATATACCAAAAACTGGCTCTCCTCAAGCTTCAATTTGTCAAAAATGGCGAATGGGACGAAGTCCCTGTTTTTATAATTCTGCACAGACATCCTCGGTCTTCGATCGAGGTCCTCGATCCTGGCCTTCGATCTTGGCCCTCGATCCTGGCCCTCGATCCTGGTCCTTGATCCTGGCCCTCGATCCTGGGCCTCGATCCTGGCCTTCGACCGTGACCCTCGACCCTAGGCCCAATCATATCTTCGATCGTGGCCATCGACTCTGGGCTCGATCATATCTTCGATCGTGCCCCTCGATTCTGGGCTCGATCACGTCTCCGATCATGGCCCGTGATTCTAGGCTCGATCATATCTTCGATCGTTCCCCTCGATTCTGGGCTCGATCCTATCTTCGATCATGCCCCTCGATCCTGGGCTCGATCCTATCTTCGATTATGCCCCTCGATTCTGGGCTTGATTTCTGGGAGATTGCTGGGCTCGATCGCTGGCAGAAGAAATTTCCAACAGAAGGAAACTGCAGGAGCTGTTGTAGTTCAATTTTTGATCTGTTAACCATCCGAAACTCACCCGAGGCCCTCGGGACCTCAACCAAATATACCAACAAATCCTAAAACATCATACGAACTTATTCAAATCCTCAAATTACCTCAAACAACGCTAAAACCATGAATTACACCTCAATTCAAGCCTAATGAATTTTGAAATTTCTAATTTCTACAAACAACTCTGGAACCTACCAAATCACGTCCGATTTACCTCAAATTTTGCAAACAAGTCCTAAATGACACAATAGAGGTATTCTAATTTTCAGAATCGGATTCCGACTCCGATATCAAAAAGTCAACCCCCCGGTCAAACTTCTCAAAAATAAAACTTTCGGCATTTCTAGCCTAATTCCTCTACGGACCTCCAAATAATATTCCGGACACGCTCCTAATCCCAAAATCACCATACGGAGCTATTGGAATCATCAAAATTCAAATCCGAGGTCATTTACACATAGGTCCATATCCTGTCCACTTTTCTAACTTAAAATTTTTAATTATGAGACTAAGTGTTTCATTTCGCTCTGAGTTCCTTCCAGACCCGAACCAACTAATCCGATATAACATAATATAGTTCAATAACACAAAAATAAGTAGAAATAGGGAAAACGGGGCTATAACTCTCGAAACGACCGGCCGGATCGTTACATACACCCTCAAGATAAAGTCAAATATCTTCGTGCCAAAGCTTTGGCCGAGGGGACAAGTGTACCTACTCCTAGTCAGGCTGACCCTAGTACCGGGTCAAATAAATTTCAACCGGGAATTAATATTATTACCGGTGGTATTTTATATTATGATCCAAAAAAAATTTGGGAAGAAGGCAAAAATAGTTATTGTTATGTGTTTACCCTATAGTTTTCCTTCTGACCCTAACTTTGTGTATTATATTAGAAAAATTTATAATCCTACTTATAAAGGTTTTCCTCGCACAATCGTAAAGAGCGATATTTATAAATATAAATATGAATATGAATAATATTTGGCTATTTATTTACTCATATAAATTGTCGTGTTGCTATTACAACTGATATTAGTAGAAGTGGTAACGACTGTGATTACCTTACTGTTGCCAGTCATTGGATTGATGAGGATTGGATAATGCAAAAGCGCATTATTGCTTATAGAATAATTAATTCACGTCATACAGGGCAGTTTATTACTAGCACAGTTACAGATATTTGTAGATATTTTTACATTAGTGATAAAATAATGTCAGTTTTAATGGATAATGCTAGTATTAACACAAATGTTGTAGCCTTGCTTACCACTACACTAAGTCCTGCACTTAGTAACATTTTTCATATTAGATGTATTTGTCATATTTACCATTTAATTGTTGGTGATGGTATGAGAATTTTAAATATTGAAATTGAAAAAGGTTAAAATGGCTCTTAACTGGCTTTTTTAT
Source organism: Nicotiana otophora (assembly GCA_000715115.1). Taxonomy (NCBI): domain Eukaryota; kingdom Viridiplantae; phylum Streptophyta; class Magnoliopsida; order Solanales; family Solanaceae; genus Nicotiana; species Nicotiana otophora. The sequence continues at coordinate 70,486 of AWOL01S0058457.1, read as the reverse complement.
TCAAACCGTAAAAGTAGACTTAGAGAATATTTTAAAAGATGTAATGAATTTGGCCTAAGAGAAAGAAAGGTTCCTAAATCTTGTCCAATTAGATGGAATTTCATGTATGAAAGTTTAGTTGTTGCATATGAATATAGAAACCCCATAAACTCAACGTTTAATGCTCATGTAAATGATGATGATGAGCACCTTACAAATGCGGATTGGGCTAATGTTAAAATGCTTGTAGATTTTTTAGCAAAATTTTATTTTGCTACAAATGAATTTTTTGGGCAATATTATCCTACTATTTCTAACTGTTTAGTTTATATTACAGAACTTGTAAATTTGTTTGCTTAGTTTTTAGAGGGTGGAAAAATTTATCAACTTGCTATTGATTCTATGAGAAAAAAGTTTAAAAATATGTTTCCCCTATTCCCCCTATTTATGGTGTTGCTGCCTTGTTAAATCCTACTATGAAATTAGGAGGTCCTCAATTTTAGTATGAAACTGTTTATAATGGTTTAGCACTTGAAGAAGAGGAGTTGTCTAAACTTCCGGAAACAATAGCCTCAATTAATATAAATGGTCAAACTATTTATAATGCTTATCAAGTTGCATTAGATCAGGCTAGACCAAATGTTCCAATTCTTTCTTCTTCTGATTCTCAATCATCTAAAAGAATTGCGGGAGTAAGAGCACTTAGTGTTTGGGCGGGGTTCAGGGGTTCTCAAGGTTCTACTACTAGTGATTTTTCACAACTAAATGAGCTTGAAGTTTATTTGTCACAGGAAATTGAGGAAGCGAATCCCGACGGCTCCTTTAATATTTTGGAATGGTGGAAAAACAAAGAAAAATACTTTCCGAATCTTTCAAGGATGACCCGAGATATTTTAACTATTCAAGTTTCAATAGTGGCATCAGAGAGCACTTTCAGTCAAGCAAGACTTCAACTCGGTGATTATAGAGCGTCTATGAGGGAGAGCTTGGTAAAATCAGTACTTTTCAGAGATTGGATCCGTTCGGAAAGAAGAAATTTTAGACTTGCTGAATCATAACCAGAGGTAGACGAAGCTTACGAAGAAATGCTAGATGAACTTGCGGAGGATTCTTCTTCGCCCGGAAGCGGTGATGACCAAGCTTCTTTTCCGCCACCACCAACGGAAATTCCTCCGGACCTTAATAGATTTATGAAGTTTGTAAGAGATGCCATGTAACTTATATGAACACAAATTAGTATGTATTATGTAACTTGTATTTTGGCACATCTTTATTAGTTTTTTTTTCTTCTTAATGGTGGTATTAGCACATTGTTGTGCTCATTCCATAGGGGGGAGGAAGACTAATAAAGATATTGCCATATTTTTTTAATACAATAATAAAATTATAACGCATTGCTTTGAATATATCTTTACAATATTTTTATCTTTAAATTTGAATTACAAAATTTAGCTCACAATTCTATAATATAATTTACAAGGAATTGCCTTAGATATTTTTATTACCACTTAGCCCGGGACCATTAGTTCGTGGGCCCGGTCCCGGGCCAGTTCCTACAAAAGGACCACCAAGACCGGGACCGCGAAGCCCGTTTAAATTGGGATTGGCCTAGGATTGGGGCCGTCCCACTTAGCCCACTTAGGCCCGGGACCGGCCCACATGCCACCCTTACAAAAGAGGCAAAGAAAAATGGCTACACTGATTGTTGATGTTCAAAACTTGACCTAATTTTGTGAAACTCATCTATTTATATAAGTCTAACAATCTCAGACAAAAATGCCCCTCGGGAGGTTCTGCGGCCGCACAATTCCATGTGCGGTCCGCAGACTTCTTCATCTGGCAAGAGCTGGGATTCTGCGGCCGCACAATTCTGAATTGCGGTCGCGAGGCAATATTTATGTGATCAGCAGATTTAGAACTGCGGCCGCAAATCACTCTTCTGTAGTCCGCAATAGTAGGATTGCGGCCGCAAGACAATTTTTTGCGGTCGCACAAATCTTGTGCGGTTCGCAATTCTCCAAAGCTCTGGACTTGGTCTTTGGCGCGCATAATTCATGTGAGACCGCAATTTGCACAAATGTTTACTGAGATTTCCTTCTTTGTTTGCGGTCGCAGGTGGAATTCTGCTGTCCGCAATTTCTTATGCGGCCGCAAAATTTCTTATGTGGACCGCACATTGTGTGCCCCTGTGCCCTTTGTTGCCTTGTGATTGGACTACTCCCCTTTGAGTCGGATTTCATCTCGGGATCCCAACTTCTAGCATTCCTGCAAATTTTGTACAATTTTATTAGTTCCGGAAGCATAATTCAATGCTTTTAGACTAAAACAAAAGTTAAAAGGCGTTAATAAACGGTCAAAATCCCCACTTATCAGTATTCCTTTTTGGAAAGTTTTTTGCAAACTTAAAATTACTATCTGCACCGTCTTCTTCTAACCATGCCATAGACGCCTGCACCCTCTGCTCTAAAACTGCCCTCAGCCTGGGCCCCTAATTTAACGATGTTATCCTTTTGTAACACGAAAGTTTCTCCTAAGTATTATACTCATATCCCTAACAACCACAGATAAATCAAAACAATGATAGTCTCTCATAACTAACTAAAAGTAGAAATATTTTCTCCACGCCTGGCAATATACTTAGAACGTTTCAATGGCTCTCGAATATCAATCTAGACCCTTATACGCATAAAAACATTAGGCTTTCCGGTAAGTTTTCAAGCATCATGTTAGGCTTCCTAGTAGCTTTTAAAGCATCATAACTACAAAGGATCCAATGAGATTACCAATTTGTTTAGCCACTACCTCAGACATGTAACTCGGAGGAAGATCATGCACTTGAACGAGAACTTAGAATTAAACAATTCCACTTGCTCCGAATCCTCCCTTTATAGCATGTGTAACAACAACAAATTATTGAAGGACTAACGCACTCCCTCAATAACATGTTGAATATCAAACTCATGGTTGAAGCAAAATAGGAAACAATAGCCTCCCAAATCCTTTATTTTTACATATTGCCCAGGTCGCCAGATACCTGCCAGAGTATTTTTCATTGCTTGACATTGATAGATCTGTCTGTTAGCAATTTGTCTACCAAACAAAGGTCATAATTGATTTCATCCGTGACCTCTAGTTCTCCCAAATCCAATCCAACTAACTCTTCAATTGTACAAGAAATATCATCCATTTTACTATCAGTCGCAAAGCAAAATCAGTCACAAATAAGAAGAAAAATAAAACAAATATAGAACGAAAAAAACTTATCAAATCACGGTCATAAAGGACACAGACAACCACAAAGAGCAGACAATATCAAAGACATACAACGTAGTTTGTTTAAAAAAAGGAAAATTAGATGAAAATCACGGTGGCATAGTGGTGGAACGAGGATGTTAACTACAGAGAAAGTATTGGCATCTAGGATTTTAGTTGGCAGCAGTAGGTGTTACGTTGAAGCCAGAGAGATGTAATTCTTTAATTTAAAAATGTAAATTGTTTGTGATGGCCTAAATCATGCCTTTGGAAGCGATAATTTTGGCTTGTTTACCGCTTATTTGGCATGTCTCGTCTCATGCAGATTAACTTGTTATGTATACAATAACATACTCAGTATGATCCCATAAGTGAAAGCTGGGGAAGACGAGTATGCATACCTTACCCCTACCTCGTTAGAGGTAAAAAGACTGTTTCCAAATTAACTAGAGAGGAAATAGTTGCCATATTTCTTCATTGTGTATTTCGTTCAACTTGGATGGACTCCATCCATGCCAAGTGATGAAACAAATGGTTTAAAAAACAACATCAGTATACTGATCAACCTATTTGAGTATTAAAAAGGTTATCGTATCAACATGGACTACTCAGTTTTCTGCATTATTCTTTATCTTAACTTTATATGAAAAAAAATCAAATATTGTTACGAGATAGGTTAAATGAACTAAAACACGAAGTGAGAAAGTACTAATAACACTAACTATCATCAAGAAGAAATATCAATGCATAAGATATATTTAGGAGTGTGTTTTCATCAATGTCCTTAACAAGATATTATACGTTGATTAAAATTTATGTTTCCTTGATTATTTTTAAAAGTTAGAAACATATTTTTAAATGACCTGAAAGCAAAAACGCTATAGTACACTCTCTCTCTCTCTCTATATATATAAAATTTATTTTTTTCCCTACACTATGCTAACCATATTAATTAATCTGGGAACCAACTTTTAGCTCTGCTAATATAAACCTATTGAACTTTTAAGTACTTCAAAAACTAATAATGTGTTAAGCCAATCAAAAAAAGAAGCTATGGGTTTGTTAACCATCATATGCGAAAAGTCATGATTATTTTTCTTAAAATTAATTATGAACTCCCCAAAAATAATTAGAAACCTGTTGTCATCAGTTCTTTTTCTGTTATTTAAATCTTCAGATAATTTTTTTAAGAAACTGAAAATCATAGAAATTTTGCTCTATGTAAAATCACCTTGTAAAAAACATTTTCGAAACCTTTTTCATGAAAAAAATGTATAAGAAGGCTCCGACCCTAACGAGGTACCCCTCCATGTTGCTTCCGTCCTCTCTTCACAACTAAAATGAGTTGCCAGAACAGTAAAACAGAAGAAACGCCCGACGAACAACACAATACCTGCAAAGACCCTAAACACAAACCCTTCTTTGACGTTTACGGCCCTCAGGTTTGGATGTATATATGTGTTGTGTATTTACAAAGGTTCTACTATTATTTATCATGAATGTGAATTCATTTGGCTTATATTATGAGTTATTGTTTTTTTGGTTGGGGGGAGGGTTGTTGAGTAATCTGTATTTCATGGATTTTTGGTTATTAATGCACTAGTTTACTGGTTTATGTAGAAAACCAGAAGGGAGAAAAGAGTGAAGGGGAAAAAAAAATTAGAAAAGGGAAGAAAACCTTTTTAGAGCTTGTGGGGTGAGTTAATTTAATTGGTTTGTATTGGCTGGATTTTCAATGTTTAAAAGAGGAATTGTTTTTTAAGAAAGCCTTTTTTAATTTTAAAAGAGGAATCTTTGGTGAGAGAAACGGAGATAATTGCTAGTGAGAAATTAGTGCTATCAGGGGATATGTTTTTGATTGTGGATTAGATTGAAATTGGTTATAAAGGCATTAACTTTGGAAAAGAATTAGTTCTGATAGAAACTCAAAATGGAGAAAAGAGACGAGTCTAGAAAAGTGGGAAAAGAATGTATCTTTTTTAAAACCGATAAAAGAACTATCTTTTGCAATTTGCAGATTGATTTCATTTAAGCGGGTTGTATTGTCTAGACCTTTTAAGTTGCTTTCCTGAAGAAGAGGAATGTTGTTTGGAAAAATTAATATATGTGTAATTGAAAATTTGGACCGCCATTACATGCTATTCCTGTTGTGAGCATCATTCTCCATTTGGTGGTTTTGGAGACAGTGGTTATGTTGTTAAATTTTCCAGAGTAGTTGTGTCTGATCCGTTAATATATGTCATTGTGCAAGAGAAACTATAACTCGATACATGCATGTTGGTTGAACTGTGTATAAATGTCTGTGTGATTGGTATTCAAGTTTTGAGTGTGATGCAGGGGAGAGCAGATATTGTTTTCAATCAACCAGAATCCAACTCAACCTTGAACCTTCAAGTATGTTCTATAACATACTGATCGAGTTTATTTGTTCTTATTTTACAAGAGGTTAGAAGTTGATTTATCATGCTTAATGTGATAATACAGGACGTGCAAGGTCTTGTCACGTGGGTGCTTGCTGATGGGTTCATGCCGTCATGGGCTTTTATCAAAGTAATGCATTTCATGCATTTCTTTGCGTGTTTTTTCGTGTGTCTCTTTATATGTATATTCGCTCTTTTGTAATCCTTCGATGAAAATCTGGTGAGGACAGGTTGAGATGTCCTTACCCTGAGATTTATCATTCAACCGGAGTCCTTTTCAAGGATTCATTGCTTACTGGATTATTTATATATATATGACGCAGATGTATAAATAACCTAGCCAACAATGATTCTTTGTTAGGTGGTCTAGATTATACTGAAGAACGATAACCTTAACAGTTCATTTGCATCTCCAGACTAGATAGATGATCTAGGTTTTGCTAGTGACCTACATTATGGTATTAGACACAGATAGTTGAAATCTATAGAAGTATGTGGATGGTTATATAAATCAATATGGAGTATCTGATATTGTGCAATTATGTGCTGTTAGATTCACTTACTGACCCACCCATTTGAAAAGAAATAAGTCATGTCTCCTTTATGTCTCTTCTTAACACATAGAATGAAAGAAATCGAAGATTTGTCCAAAATAGCGGGGACAATGTGAAATGAAAGATCATTTTTTAATTGTTAGTCTGGTGTAAGGAAAGAATACCATTCTGACTCAGTTGAGTCACATTGACAACTTGTAAATATCTGCTGACACGGATTTGGTGTTTATATTATAGAAATTATGGACTATCAAAAAAAGGGAAGAAAAAAAGAAAGAAATCAATTTTGGACTTATTTCCCATCTCAGGTGTTCACATTGACATATTTTGCTGTATGTAGCAAATACCTGTATGAATTCACAAAAATACATTTGTACGCTTCCCTTCATTTAGTAATTTGCAGTCTTCGAAATTACCCTTCATTTACTAATATGCAGTCTTAGACTCAGCTTTATTCTTTATTCGTAGATAATTCAAATATTAGTTCCTGTTTTTGACTTTTATGTTACTGTGATGAATATACAGAATCTACCATCAGCACACATAGTTGCAGTATCTTAGATGTCATTGTGAGTCATTAGGAGCATGAGTTAGTTGCGAAGATTTTCTTACTTGAGTTCGAGCTCTATTTGAAACAGAATCAATGAAATTTTGATAATACTAAAGAAATGGTTATGGTTTTACTTGCTGTTGGGTCTTTTGTCATATGAGATTCGGGGTGTTGTACATCCTGAACTTTTAATATTTTGCACATTTGTGATTTGACATGTAGGGAGATAGAATTTAGTTAATGAAGGTACTTGTTTGGCTTTTGGATGGTCCGAATCAGTTTTCTGATGAATAATATCTTCCTTAGAGGCTGAATGTAGTTACTTCTTTCCCTCCTTTTTGCATGCAGAACAAGCCTTTGATCCCTAAAGTGGTTATGCTGTATGTTCCTGGCCTTGATGCCGCTCTATATTTATCACAGTCTAAAGTGCTCAAAGGTTTCAAAGAATGCTGTGGTATTCCGAGGCCAGTTTTAGCTCTCAGGTTGCTTATACATTAATGTTCGAATAATCAATATCTTATAACTCTTGTGTTACTTGTCTTTAAACTTTTTGGTACTCTTCTGTCAATGGAAATTATGGTTTTCTTATTATTATTGGCTGTTGTCATGGTAGTTGTGTATCAGATGGAAATCAGACAATAGATGCACTCCTTACGTACAAATCAAAGAGGAAAAGAAAAGAAGCTGAGCACATTTCACCAATAAATACCGAGTCTTCTGAACAAGGTCCGAGTCTGATCCAAGAAAAATTCTAAAAGTCTTTGTTGCAATTCCTTTGTTATTGTGGCTCCACTTCTGGTTAGTTTTAAGATGGTAGAGGTTCATTTGCTTGTGGGAAGGAGGTCTAGAAACGACATGCCTGGTAAAGCAGGCACATTCTCTTCCAACTTTATATCAACAAGACTGCTCTGTTCTATGTTGTAATTTATAACCTTGTCTGCACCTTTCTAAGATCTGTTTATGTTACACTTTTTGCCCCCTATAAGTTTTAGAGAAGCTTCATGGATGGTTCCTGCTAGAATGGTTAGATTTTCTGCTGGCTGTTAAATTAGAGAACTGGGTGAATACTCTACCAAGACTTTTCAGAAATAGACAAGTTGCTTGATTTTATTTAATTTGGATTTGCTTAACTGCTCTCTGCTTTTTTCGCCTGTTTTAATTCAGACAAGAGCACTGCTGACAACCCCAAAAACTGAATTTAACAGTTAAAGATTCTTCTGAACAGTTCTCAATTGTGCTCTTTGTGCTCTGGTTAGTCAATATGGTCTGATACTTGCCTATAGTTTCTCGTCTCTTGTGACATAGCAGGTTTGTCGAGTGATGGCATAAAGCATATTGTCTAATACGCCATTCACTTGTTACCCCATTGATTCTTATTTGCAACCCTAGTGATTGAAAAAAATGCTCATAGTGACTGATTTGAGCAAACATCCTGTTTGGAGCCGCAGCAAACTTTTTCCACATGCAAACTCAAGAGCAGGAGTTGAAAATAATGACTTTTTCTTTCCCCATCTTCAACGATGTTTAAAGGTCAAAGCATGAAGGATAGAATTACTTTAGTAGCAGTTGTAAATATCAGTAAAATGTTGAATCCTCGTCTCTTCCATGAATAAACAAAAAATGCGACTCTTTTTGCAATATATGAACTTAATAATGGTGTGCCGTGTGCCTAGTTTTTATATACTGAAGATAGGCTATCTCCAAAGATCTGACAAGTAACAAGAAGATAAGATTTAGAACTATTATATTTCATTGAGTTCTATTGCAAATATTTAGAATTATAAGTCATGGAGATTTTCAAAAATAGGTCTTTGTTTGAAAAGTGGATCTTTTAAAGGGGAGGGTATTATATGCACGCAGGAGCAGTCATAAATCAAAAAGGAACTTCTTTTCCCCCTTCCACTCTCTTATGTTGTGTTTCGATAATACCCAAGTTTCCAAGCACGCCTTAATCATCCCCTTATTCATGCAGGTGTTGAGACTCCCACTACGGAGCCTCTATCTTTTGTTGACCTCAAAAAGGATATACCATTTCCCATCAGTTATTACACACTTACGGATAAGGAACTAGAAGAAAATGGATACTGTTATGACCAATCAGGTGACATGCATTCCAAGAACTTGAAATTTATTGAATTATTTCATTAAGATTATTGACATTTACCATGGTTTTTCATTACCCATGTAGAATTTCTTTCAACGCTCCCTGCTCCTTCAGGAACATCTCCACATGAAATTTTGGCCCTTGACTGCGAAATGGTAACTTAACAGCAATTTAACTTTATCTGTTCATCATAATCTTATGGTTTAGTATTTCTAAAGTACTTATATTGCATAAGGATGCTGTCTGCTTCTCTTCATTTCCGTACTCCATGAAGATAAATATTTGAGAAGATGGTGGGGATTTTAATTATGACTAGTAATGTTTTTAGATGAGATAGTAGCTTAACTATTACTGCATCTAGATATCTTTGACAAGTTAGGTGATGGGAGGAGACTTCGATTTATCAGTTTATGTGATTCAAAAGTGATGTATATAATATAAAATATCAGTTATGAGGTAATGGGGATAAAAGTTGTGTTCAGATTAGTTGGACTTAAGAGTTCTGAAGATGGTACAAGAAGTTAGAGTTCTCAAGATTGTACAAGAAGTATAACGTACTTTTCTATCAGTGTGTTCCGCTGCAAATAGCCTTTGCTTTGAACCTCGTGTGGTTTGTCTCATCAATGTTATTCAATGATAGAAAGGCTCTTCCACTGCTTGCTATTGCATATACATTTTATCAAGAAGCTTCTTTGTGTTGCACGTGAAGCCAAAACAATAACTTTTGATGTATCTTCTGTAGGCAGGCTGACAGATATGTTATGCTTGCTGTTCTTAATTTTTTCTTTTCTTAACTCGTTACCTTTTTGGGCTGGAGCAGGGGAAATGCTTATTTATCATTGATTCATTGTTCTTTAAATTGGAGGCCTTGAAAACAAAGCTCATTTCATTTTACTAAGAATATCTGTCTTTGTAGTGTATTACAAGGGAAGGCTTTGAGCTTACCAGAGTGACACTAGTGGATGTTAAAGGACAGGTACTTCATCTTATTTCTTTTCTTGCTCAACTTTTCGTCCCTCGCTTGCATGACAATTAGTAGATCTATTTATTACTTTAATAGTTCCATTCTGTTTAAAGTTGTTTCCTCATCATGTAGTTTGGTCCATAGTGAGTTGTTTTCTATGTAGAAATGCCATTTATCCTGATCTTTTGACGTTTTATTGGTCATTTTGCCTTTGTGAGAGGTGGTCCGTAATTAGTTTATGTGAACCAGCCTTGTCAGGAAACTTTATTTTAATATGAACCAGCTGGCATATATGTCAGGATTACTTATTTTTGTAGTTGACCACTGTTGTGATCCAGGCACCTTTTTTCGTTAAAAATATAGCAAGTCATCAGGTATATATTTCCCTTTATCAATCAATCAACAATCAAATACACCCAAACAAAAAAAATACACCTCAATACCATCTAGTTGGGATCGCCTATATGAATCGTCTATATCCTTCCCACACTATTTGGGCTAACTGCAATAGTTTAATATGAATCAGACTGCATATATGTTGGGATTGTTGATTTGTATAGCTGAAACCTGTAGTGATCCAGGCGTCTTTTTGAACAGATGTAACAAGTTAGCACATTTATATTGCCCATTGGTCCATGCATCATGTGTTAATGGCTATTATTCCGTTGTATGTGTTTTACGCGAATTCGATGGTCTACCAAGTTCTTTTTGCTTTTTTTATCCTCCTGTATGGTCATCAAAAGTCTCAACTTGATGTCAAGTATACCTCCCTGGCCTGTTTCGAGAGATTTTGATCTGTGATCAATTGTCTGATGGTCTTTCAAATGATATCAATAGGATTACTGCTTTTTCTGTTGCTAATATCATTAACCATTTGCAGGTTCTACTGGATAAATTGGTCAAACCATCAAATGACATTGTTGACTACAATACTAGGTGCTTATGTCTGCTAACTTCTAAATTTTCAGTTGATCACACATGCTAAAATATATACTTAGTAGATTCGAGAATTAGCCACCATATTATTGTTGAAGTCTGTTTTTTATCAACTTCCAAATGATTTTTATTGTGTTTCTTTTTTATGGAATTTGCTTTTCAGTGGTATTCAAATGTTGTATCCATGTTAATAGGCATTCATGTGTTACTGTCGGAACTTGATTTTGTTTTTCTTTGACTCTTATTTGATCTTAATCAATCAAAAGAATGTCTCGCATGTCAAGTTTTCATGCCTGGTTTAGTAAGAGTTGACTACTGTTACCATTTTGATCTTGGGGCTGCCATATAAGTTTGATTAAATCGATGAACTTTATTGTGTATTTAGTATTTTCTTGAGCGCAAAAATTTGGAGTTTCAGGTAATAATAAAAACTACCTAGTATAGTTCATGGAAAAGAGAACTGAGACGTTATATCTTTTTTTTAAATAAAGGAACCAAGCCAAGATAAATCTGAGAATAGATTAATTTTTTGCTTCTTCCTTATCTCTTTTTTTAAATCATAACGGTGGTGTCCGGCCAACTTGTGTTCACCTCGACTATTCCACCGAGTAGCTGCTACATCCCACTAGCACAGGTACCGGGTACCTCTACCTACCAAGGTTTACGCAGATACCAAGTGTCATTTGTCTCTGTTGGGATTTGTACCCTGGCTACGGTTTGCACCCACTTCATTGACCACCGCACCATGCCCTTGTCTCTTATTTCTCTCTCTATTATCTTTTAAGTTTTGCTTATTTTCCAGTCTCTCATTGCCATAAGTAAAAGAAAAGTGCTCTCTAAGACGAAAGGAAACAAGGAGGGGGAAAAGGACACAGAAGGAAGAAGAATAAGAAAATGGAACCAAGAAAAAGATATTACTAAAGACTCGAGCTTCACAGCCAGGACCTAATCTCCCTCCACAGCTTCCCCTTTTCAGTTTCGTTTGTTCTTTTAATTTTAGGGATAAAACCTTTTCCTGTTAACCATAAACAAAAAGTTTCTTAGTATTTCCTATAAAATCATTCTATTTCTCTCTCTCTTTCTCTTTCTATTGCCTCTCACCTTTTTATCTTTATATTTCCACCAACCTTATCTCCTATGGTAAATATTCTCGAAATTCTAGACCTCCATTAAAACCAACTCAACTCGCCTCAAACCACACTTTCCCAGCAAGGTATCGCAAAAATGGCAGAAGGGTTATGTGGGTGGTAATTCGGGATGCATTTTTTTTTTTTTTTACTTTTTTTGAGAAGGTAACACAATTTGGTGTGCAGTTTGTAGGGCAATAATTTTTATCTTTCTTTTTTTTTGTTCTCTGTGTTTTTCCATTTTATATTGTTATGGGGTAGAGCGAGTGTAATTCCATTCTCGGCTTAGTGAGGGACAATGTGGAAACAGAACTGGATGGATGATTCAAAAGAAAACTGTTGTTTAAGAATACAAAAGTCAACTTTAGGAGTTTTGTGGGAAAGATAGCTGTTTATTCTCACTTTCTGATTGTCTTTTGGTGTTGCTATCAGTTTCTCATAGAAAAAATAGCTTCTGATTTTATTTTCTTAAGTTCATTTTTAAAGATTGTTGCATTTTCACCCATTTCTGACGTCGAAGAAGATGGGGGTGTTTTTTTTGGGGTGGGGTTGGGGAAGGGGGGAGTGCTCAGTGAGGGGAGGCTAACACAGCTGAAATTCAACTTGCAGTTGCTGAACTCTGCCAATTTTCTTCTGATGTAGGCGAAATAAAATTTCTTGTTTATTAGCTAAAATGGATGCTTTTTTGGTAAGGTAACCTAAAATAGTTGTTAAGCACAAAATTACTTAACGATGCAGGAAAAAAAATATTTTCCCAAAAAAAGGAGGAAGACAAAACTAATAAACAAACCTAGGAGTTACATTCTCTTTCTTGAAGATTTTAGTCTTACAGTCTGTTCTCTAGTTTGTTTTTTTGGGTGGGACGGAATCACATCAACTCTGAAGGCAAGTCTTCAACTTGCTTGAAAGAACACCTTTAGCTTGTTTGCAGTTTAAATATATATGCTTCCTCTCTTTTCATTAAGTGATAGCCTTGCTTTATGTTTAGCAATCTGAACTTTTGCAGGTATAGTGGAATTACTTGTCTGATGTTGGAGAATGTGACTACCACTCTTAAAGATATCCAGGTTCATCTGTAGAGCCTTTCATCTGCTAGCCTCTTTCTTCCATTTTAATAATTGGAAATGAAGCAATCATCATTAATAGTTTCTTGCAGATTTCTTGGACATGCATGGTGGATGATTTGCTATACATGTCCTACTTGTGTTAACTATTTTTTCTTTCTTCAGGAGGAGTTCTTGAAACTGGTTCACAAGGAGACCATTCTGGTTGGGCATTCATTGGAAAATGATTTGTTAGCCCTGAAGATCATTCATAATTTGGTAATCGATACTGCTGTGTTGTACAAACATCCAAGAGGATCCTACAAAGCTGCTCTTCGCGTTCTGAGCAGAAAATTTCTCGGCAGGGAGATACAGGACTCGGGCAATGGGCATGACAGCATTGAAGATGCAAAAGCTACTCTGGAACTAGCACTACTAAAAATAAAAAATGGTAGGCTATTTCCTTTCTAGTTTTGATAATGAAAAATGGTAGGCTATTTCCTTTTTACGCATGCTAATGCGCCACTAAATCGGTGTTATCAAAGGCGAAAAGCGCAAAAAAGCTCTAAGGTCTGGTAGGGCTTTAAGCGCAAATAAAGTGTGGGCTTTAATGAAGAAAGACGCAAATGGAGAATAACTACAAATATATATGTGTAGTCCAAGACTAATATCTATAAGCATGAATATCAAATATATGGACAAAGAAGTTGAAGAAAATTTACGATAAAGTAAAATATCAATTGTTTAGTGTCGCCTCTTTAGGATTACGCTCATTGGTAAGCAAAAGTATATCTTAGAGTCTTGATGACAATACTGAAGCGCCCGCTAAGCGAGGCGAAGCGCTCAACATGTTTGAGCCTCGTTTCAGGGCTTAAGCGCGCCTTTGATAACACTGCACTAAATGTTGTGTGCTCTAAACTCTTAGAGGCCCTTTGGTTTGGTATGGTGGATGCAAGAAAGAAGGGAAGGGTGCAGGGATAGAGCTAATTGCATGATATGAAAGTGTTTTTTTTTTTTTGCTTTTTGCCTTTTCTCCTTTAGGTTCCTCTTGGTCTATCCTCTCATTAAGTTGGGCCCAGAAATGCTCTGAACCAATGGAAGGCCATGTTTTGGCCCTATTTCTCCAGCATATTGTCCTTTCTGTTTGGATTTCAAACTTGAGAGCCTCCTCCATTCTTCTGTTTGGGAAAATCCGGGACTTAGTGTCTGGTGCCATCTTTGGCGTCACTTAAGTTACTCCTGTTGACCCACATCTGTAGTGAAGGTAACAAAAAGAAATCACCCACCCTCCCACCCTCCCACCTTTACCTTCTTAAAACACAATCTGCTTTAGCATCTAAGTGTCCAATTTGTCTCAATTTTTAATAATTTTAACCTCTTAACACGCTATAAATGTTGGAAAAAGACGTGCTTGC
>AWOL01S0058457.1:16589-53992 GCA_000715115.1 Nicotiana otophora | reverse complement strand
GGGGGGGGGGGGGTATGTATTAAGCCCTAAAACATAATCTTTACTAATTTGTATCGCCTACATAGATCTTGGATATGGGAACATAATCCCGCCCTTAGCTTTCACTATAGCATGAATGAATTGATGCTTGCTAAACACATTTGTGACCTAAATGGTCCCTCATCATATAGATCAGTAGTTTGCATAATAGTTAGTGTTGTTAGAGACTAATTGCATCTGATATAAAAAATGAGGCTTCTAGATAAATTGGAGGTAACATGTAATTTGAACTTTGTGGTAGATTATATGAAAACCAGACATACAAGCAAGCCCTTCTTGTGCTTTCTTTTTCGATCTCTATTTACCTTTTCTTTTTTAGCTTGTCCAAATGGAGTTCTTTTTATGCTATTTTATGTTGTTTATGATGGCCCATCACCAAATCATCTCCTTTTTGCTTTTTGGATCAACGCATCCTAGACTTCATTGGGCTGTAACTTCCTGAACTAGGGCCTGATTTTGGTATACCTCAATGTCAACGATTACTGCGGCAGAAGCTTCTTTCAGTTCTGAGTGACTCTGGCAAAAAATCCTCAATCATTGATCATATATCCATAGTGAGGAGATATGCTGCTGAATTGTCCCATACAATTCCAGTATCATCTGATGATGAAGCACTTTCAAAAGCCAACAAAGAGGTTAGTCAAAAGAATCTAATTTGCTAGATTTTCAGAAAGCAGACTGATTAGGAACCCAACAGCTCACTATACTGGCATCTCTTGTCTTCATAGGTCAGAAATGATAAAGTACAGTTTATCTGGACGCAATTTGCAGAGTTATATGCATATCTCAGGAAGCAAGCAGATGAGCCTGAGAAGCTAAATAAAAAGTTGGCAGAAATGATAGCATTGCTGACGTGTGAGAAAAAGTCTACTAGCAGAAAAAATGTCAAATATGATATCACCCCTGAACTGAAGGACATTCTGAGTCACATGAATCGTAGAGTCAGGAGCATTTACTCCAATCTTCCTCTAAATGCAATGCTTATTATTTGCACTGGTCATGGAGACACTGCAATAGTTCAAAGGTAAAATCTTATTTGGCTGAATTGTTTGTTTCCAAGGAATAAATGCACAAACTCCTGTTCCTCTCTCCCTTACTTTGAACTATGCATAATGTAAGTTACTTACTGGGTTTTAGTGTCAAGATTTAGCTTTAGCCTCTATAGTCGGATGGCTGGCCTTGGTGACTGCTGATGGTTTTCTAGATTATGGAACATCGTTAATATTTTTTGATAGCTAAATGACATTTATTGACAAAAATTGAGAGTCATTCACTTATAGCAGTGTAGGAGGTAGCTTATCATAGTTTTAGTATCAATCTTTGGCCACTATGCTAAAACAATTGTTTCTTTTTATTTATTTTGCTGATTTCTTGAACACGAGGTCATATTCCATGTCTTAGCAAGCAAGCTCACAAAATTTAGTAGCTAATGCATTAAGGCTCATATGGTTTGTCTCATTAGAGAAATAATCTTGGGTGTTTGGTTACCATTTTTGTTTCTTACATATATCATACATGCGTAACTTATGTGATAGTATATGCAGTATTTTATGTTGATTTTAATGTGGAATAACAAAATGCAAATATTAGCATTACATGTATTAGAACATGTAGTTTTTCAAAAATATTAGAATTTTTTTGAAAATAAACTTTTCGTGGTTGAAAAAGAATTCAGGATTTATTTATCTCATATTTTTAGTATACTTCATTCAACTTTCCTTGTGAAAGTGTTGTTTTATTGAGAAAATGAAAATTATTTAGTTTCTAATAGTAGTACTTTAGTTGTTTCTTAACGCAATATTAAAACCAATTCTAGATCGGGCAAAGTTTTTACCTAGGCCAAGATTATTATTGGAAACAAATCTTTATCCAACTTAACACCAAAACCTTTTTTTAGATATGCATCATATATCTAGAAAAGGTTTCAATATGAAGAACCAAACATCTAAGAGAATTATGATAATCCAGCTATTATTATTAATCATCTTAACACAATCCCTACTTTATAAACTGTGTATAACTTGTTCGCAAAACTAAATGAGTCCTTACTGCACTGCGTAGACAGGTAGTTTTCCTTGCCAGATTAAATGGTACCTCGCCACAGTATATGCCGCCTCTCTGTTTCTAACAATTGCTAAAATCACATGAAGTAATCCTGCTAAAATTTGCCTGATAATCTCAAAACTGTTATTTTCATTTTTCTCTATAAATTTTTTGAAGTCTTAAAAGTTGTATTTTCTACCAGTAATTGTTACAGAGACCTCTTGTTTATCATCATGAAGAGAGAATCTTTTTCCCCCTCAGGCTAACAGTTTTTCTCTATTATATATTCTTTCTTCAAAACTTTCTGCTACCTCTTCTTAGCCTTGATCTTTTCCCAAAATTGGATAGAACGTGTGGTTAAATGTCGCCAGTTGTTTTTGACTCTGTCTATACATAAATAAGTGCTCCACAGCATGTCCTTTTCCTCTACTGATCCTCTGGGTATTTGTGGGGTGGGATGTTTGTCCAGTTTAATTCCGAGTGATTCAAAAATCTTGCTCTGGGTATTTGTGGGGTGGGATGTTTGTCTAGTTTAATTCCGAGTGATTCAAAAATCTTGTATTACATTCTTGAATAAGTGGCCAGTCATGGAGATCGAGGAAGTATCTGATTTCCTTTCTTGTAGTTGCCAGTCGTTTTGTAGTTTCAACGCTGATAATATATTAGTGCTAAGCAAATCTGCTAATTTTGTTTTTCCTTTTTGTGCATGCAGAGTGAGGAAAATCTTGTCGGAGCAGACGGATGCCTCAATGTCCCGTGAGAATATTGTTAAAGTCTTGGAAGAGTTACAGGCACAAGCTGAAGTTGGTTTGTGCTTTGTAGGTGTCAAACACTGATCACATCTGTTATTTTACATTATATTCTACAAATTATAGTAAGCACCTTTATAACCCAGTTTATCAGGGTAGAATTAGACTAGGAAGTTGCGAAATGAAGCGACTTCCTATGAGGGAAAGTTTTGATGTAAAGGTAGTTGCAAACTTGTATTTTAAAGGTGTCTTATTGCTTTTCATTGACTATGGGGCAGTTAATGAGGAGCTGAACCACATATTAGAGTTGTATGGCCAACTTATTATACTTTTTCTATGTTCTTGGCTATTTGTAGGTTATATGCTATATTAAAACCTGTGTCATCTTTTACTATTATTGTTTTTGCTTCTTCTCTTGGTATTGCGTACTGATTTCACTGACATTCACAAGGTCAACAGCCAATAGCCAAGGACGAACAACTTGATGATTAAGGCGAAGACCTAAGTAGTGCTCCACTAAGAAACTGATAACTATTCGTTGAGTTGAATTAGAGGATTTGGACCAAAATTAAAATCCAAGATTCATGTATCCTACCTTAAAGTTTATTACAATAGTTGACTTTCAATTTCTTTAGCCGAAGTTGTAAAAGCCATTGACTATGCGGGATGGTCTTGAATTTTTCTTCCCATGTTGGGCAAACCTTAAAGGTCAAAAGGTTTTGGCCTTTGAGCTTAAATTTTGAATTTTGACCTTGAAGGGCAGCGTGGTAAAAAAGTCAATACCACCCACTTCCAAGGTCATTCTTGTAAATCACCTGGGTTTGTGTTACTGATTCAATTTATTCACTGATGATCAGTTTGGACACACTTGGACTAATTCATTGCACATACAACTACAGACATAAGCACATTACCTTAGACTTCAATTAGCTTCTTCATACATCAAAATTTCTCTAATTAAACAAGCTCGACCTTGAAAAAAGGAGTGGCTGGCTAAAAAGCTCTTGAGCATTTTAACTTGACCACTGAAGAAGGGAAATGCTTGTTGGGATAACTGCTATTTACCTGGCCAAAACAGGTAAAGCGACTGCAGTATTTGACCCATTGGGTGTACATGGCGTGGAACTAAGGTAAACAACTTAGAAAAAACGCCTATTTTTGCGGTTCACAAAAGAAGGGAAATGAGGAAACCACAAATTTTCCTCAAATTTCTTGGTTATATGTAGGAACTAGATGTAAGACTTAAGCATGAAATTGCTCTTGATCTAGTTCAGAATCCTCGTAGACTCACTTTATAGATGCTCATAAAAAATGGTGAAAGGGTAGAAAATCACTTCAACTATCAAACTAATCAAAATCGTGGGCAGTTGAAGGGTGTGAAAAGCTAGCTGAAGCTCAAACTGACATAGGAAAGATAAAAAAAAGAAAAAAGAAAAAAAGAAGTCTTATCTCCTAACTTCTCATCAACCTACATTAGCAGATATTGTTAATTTTCATCATCAATAGCATCAAAGTATATAATGTCATGCATTCTGATCAAAACGCTGAATATTATCACAAAGTCAGATGTCAATACAAGTTGATCCAATGCACATTGTTTGTTTATATGAGAAAACCATACTTTGTAACTATTTCCAAGCTGAAGCAACAATCAAGCTCTTGTCTTCCCACCCAAAATGGAGTGCACCTGCCTCCTCCTTTGCTTTGTACCTTTCACTATATTGCTTGATAAGATTCTGGATCGAGTCATAGACGTTTCGACTAATTGGGGATGGAGTGAGCCCAGCCATCATCATCCTAGCTCTCCATTTTCCTGCAACTTCATAACGCTCTATTCTCTCCTCTCCCTCACAGGCAACAATGTTTATAATATCACGCGCAAGACATTGCCGTTCTACATTAACCCTCTCTTGGCTATCCCTTGAAAGAGTTGCATCAAGAGACTCGAATACAGCAGAATAGTAGTTGTGAACTTCAGCAACCCTTTGTAGAAATGGGGTGGTGTTAGTGTTCATATCTTGTTCAACAACTGTTACCAGCTTCGGATTTAAGCTCTTCACCATCCGCAGAAGCTGGTCTCTCTGGTTGACTGTTGATACACTTTCATCAGGCATGTGATGGAGCTGGAACGCAAAGTTCACGATAAGAGCTTCGCCAGGATGACAGTTTAACATTGCCGGGGTGACTAATGCAGTGTTTGAAGCCACTGCTTGGAATTCAAAAGGGATCTTGAGATCTTTCGCCAGCTCTTCAAGCCTCAGTCCAATGACATTAAGGCCTCCAATAGCACGTTGAACAGATTCAGGGTCGTCTACCCCGGTTAACCTCAAATGGGGCGGCTTACCAGGCATACTTGCCAACGTCTGCAATAAAGTGTAATATTGACTTCCTTGGTTAATGTCAAAATCTATGATGTGAACTCTTTTCTCATCTTTAAAAGCCTCTAGGATTGCACCATTTGCCGCCATAAAACCAAACCTGAAGTACGGACATACTTCAAAGAGGACCTGCATTGCAGACAGTCTTTCAGAAAAGAGCGCTTCTTTACATTTTAGAGCTTTATAAAGACCTTTGCCGGATGTAGCCATTCGGGCCGCAAGAGCTTCAACCATGTAAGCTGCAGTCCTTTCAAGAGGTTCGCCCTGGATAGAGACCATTTGCCTCAGCTCATTAATCATCGACGATGCTTGTTCAATGTTTCCATCTTGAATAGCAGCAGCACAACTAAAAAGCATCTGCTTTGGAGTTTGTGGAGCAGTTACAGATATTTCCTTGTAGCTACTACTGCTACTGATAATAGAATCTGCGGATGTAGACTCCTTAGGAGAGTCATGAAGCAACACAGTTCCGATTTTGCTAAACCATTCATCATCTATGTCCATACACTGGCCACGAGCAAATACGTCATCCCCATCAACTTCGTTATCGTCAAAAAGTACCCTCTCAAGTTCTTGTAGCTTCAGTGTGACCCTTCCGTCATTGTATTGTAATGAATCTGGCCTTTGACTGACAATGTCTTCACAATCATAACTAACCTGACACGCATCATAGTCTCTTGATGGCTGGAAAGAAGACGAATGCCTCGGGTGAAATGGATTCCCGGAGACTTCTGAAGGTGATGTGTTTAGAAGTTCTTCTGAAGGTGAAGGAGAGTCGAGCAAATACTTGGGATCATAACTGTCTGTGCTGCTAGACTCGGTTGCATACATAATCCCACGTGCATTTTTGGTGAACATGGATGTTGACAAGCCAGAGTTGTCGTTGTGATCATTTGGAAAGTAGAGTTTCCCATTTCCAATTGTTCTTACAGATCTAACTAAAGACATGGTTCACTTCTTATTCTTATTCTCAAAATAAAGTTGCTTGAATTTTGCCCTTACAAAAACTGCTACTCAATTGCGGGATCCCTGTAGCTGAATCTCGTATATGGGAGATGTTCTCGCAGCTACTGAAACATCAAACAGAGACACAGTCCAATTAGACAACAGAAAACCAAGTGTAAAAGAAGACAATATTAAACGACAGCTAACGGGAGAATCTCAACATATTTAGAAAGTGTAAAAATAGAAGAAATATGTATTGTTTTTAAAATAACCCTTGTGCACTGGATATCAAGTCAGGGAACAGAAGATTCAAAATTTGAGATAGAATGCAGCAGGAGACAGAAGATTCAGCAGCAGAAAACGATTTTAGTGAAAGAATATGTACTCTTCTCCCCATTACTATTTGAAATCCTTGAGCTTTGAAATTAGTAACTAAATCTATGATACCAAGGGAATTAAAAAGCTACTCATCAATGATAGCAAGCCATCTCTACCAACAGGCAACAGCATCAACTCCCAAATCACTAAAACTTTTCAAGCTTGAGAAGAATTCTTTACGAAGAAATACTACTATTATCAACGACTTTCCATCATCCAAATGGAGTATACTTTGTGCCAGACTCCGGCAAAAGCTAGGTCTTACTTTTGTTAAGTTAGAAGCTTCCTTAATTTACTACTCATGCTCTTTCAGCACTTGAAGAACGATATCGGATTTACATGTCCAACGTTCACAAAAAAAAAGGAGAGAAAATCAAAGAGGATATCTAATATAACTAGTCCTTGCTATTTGTCATTTGAGACAAGGTATAAACAAGTTGGAAGCAAGAAGGCTTGAGCCTCTTAGAGACTTAACAAAATACCAAAAAGAACATAAACACCAACAAGAATAAAGAAAATATTCCAAAACCCTTTGATTTCAAAAGATCTATTCTCCTCCTGAATATGAATATGGTAATTACAAGGAACATACAGGTAAAGTGTCAACTCTAACTTCTCAAAAGCAATTAAGGGTAGTAGCATGATCCATACACAAAACAATTATACAGAAGTTTGTATCCAGATAAAGAACTCCATTTAAAAGCAACCGGCTGAAGAAAATATTCAGAGCCAGCCACCAAATTCAGAACCACAAACTAAGCAATAACCAGAAAAACAGAGTTGGTAAATCCACCCACGACCGTTAGGTCCTGGTTCGAGTCACGCTGGAGAAGAAGTGTGAAAACACTACAGATCCTCTTAATTTGGGACTAATTTGGGACTAATTTGGGAGGGGTTAAAAAAAAAACCCAGAAAAACAGAGAAAACAAGAACAGTATTAAGACAAAGAAACCAAGACAAAATTTACCTGTCTAGTAGAACTCAGAAAGGGAAGATCTTTAGGCGAGTCAGTACACAGTAGAGAGAAAAATCAACAACAGCAATCTGCAAATTTCATGTGTAGATACAAATGAATTTCAGAATTGTCTTTGAAGGAAAGCAAACCCCTTTTGAGCTTTGACCATGGTACAGAATTAAACAAAATAACAAGTAAACAGATAGTATATACCTTTTTATGGTATATTTCCAATAAAAATATCTTTAGTAGGTACAAAACCAGCTGCAAGCAGATTAAACAATTTCCATGAGATGAAGAAACTTTCAAAACTAACTAAAAGTTTTAGTCTTTTGTGCCAAAAATTCAACCTTTATGAAAAAAAGATCAAAGTTTCAAGACTTTACCAATAAAATTTAAAGAAGATGCCAAGAGAATTGAAACTAAGGAATTCAAGAAAAAGGAATGAGAACACTTACACCCTTTGATTTTTTATACTTGCAAAGAAGCTTCCTAAAATCCAAAAAATTCAACCCCTTTTACTTTTTCTTGTTCCACTTATTTCTCATGATATACTATAGTATTTGTATTTGTTTGTCTGCATGTTTATACCAACTTGTCTGACTCTACAAGAACAAGTTGTTGTTTTTGTAAGGGTAAGCAGAATGATCCATGCCTGTTTTCATTTTGTCCCCACATGAAATACCAACTCAATCTTAGCCGTTTAATCAAAATCTTGTGGACTATGTTTCATTGTTACATGTGAGATGAGCATGGTTAACACGCATACGAGATGATGTTTTCATTTTTTGTTTCCTGTGTTTTGGTCTTATTTTTGTTGTGGTTGGTGACGTCGGAAAGCATCATTACTGCTACTATTTTCTTTGTAATTATTATAATATTTAAATTATTAATTTCCATTATAAATGTCAGACTATCATTGGTTTGCCCTCCCTCAGGAGTCAGGGGTTGTGCTTTTCTCTTTTTATATTATGACTATCTCATCACAATTCGACACTTAAGCTGAAAAATGCGTTTATTTTACTGAAGTGTTTTTTTAAAAAGTTGTTTTCAAATAATTACTTTTAGACAGAAATAGTTTGTGTTTGATTAATCAATCTTAAAAATACTTTTAAATAATAATTTATGTTTGATCAATTTTTTAAAAAAGTATTTTTAATTATTAAATTACAAATAAGAATATAAATAAATTTACTTAATAGTTAATATTATATGAATAAATAAATAATCTCAAATATTTATTATTAAAGATAATAATAAAGTTTTTTTTATTTTATTTAAGTAAAATGTGAAAATAAAATTAAAAAGCACTTTACTCCTTTTTAGATGATTTAAATATATCAAAAAAAATCATTCAATAAATATAAAAGCATTCGTCCCAAAAGTCACAATATATTAGAAAGCAATCCTAAAAATAAAAAGAAATATTTATACATTAGGAGAGTTCAATAATATAACCTCTAATTCTAAGTATTAGGTTTAAAATAAGTAAGTTATTTTGGTATATACCATATTTTGCTAAGGGTATTTTCGGTAAGAAGAAAAAGTCAAAACTGCTTCTGCTTATGCTTCTGGGGATAAATTATTTTTTTCTGCTTCTCTAAAATTGGTTTTGCTTCTTCCAAAAATATTTTTTTTTCTTCAAAAAAGTTTGGCCAAACACCTCAAGTTGAGGAAAAAAAATATTTTTTGAGAAAAAAAATACTTTTGGGCTGGGAGAAGCTTGGCCAAACAGGCTATTACTTTGGTCATTTGCCTCGTGTTTACAATAAATTGAAGAGTTAATTATATAAATTTTTATTATTGAAAAATTAAACTTTTCAAGCTGGTACTCCCGTTATCTAATGTATGATTCAAATTAATATCTTATATATATCAAAATATTATCAATAAAATGAGATAATAGAAATACTAGTATTATCTTTTAGAACATGGGGCGACTTATTTTTTGGGGAGGAATAGGGGAATCATTTTAAGACTAAATTACCCTTCAAGAGGTTTATGAGGTTCCTGAAAAAGGGAAACTAAAAAAGGGCAAAGTAGACATTTGAAGGACTCAGTTGATAAGTGGTTCAACGCATGCTGGGGACCAAACTTTTGATGCGTTAAGCTTGAAGGAAATTTCGCTTTCTCATTATTAGTGTTTAAAGTTTAAACCCTGCTCATATCCGTAATGTTTATACTACATCGATGAATGCAAGCGCATGAATTTTTGTAAGCGATGTCAAAATTTATAGAAGAACAGAAATAATAACTTTAATTATCATACTTTTAGACAAAAAATACCTTTAGTCTATTGGTTTTGTTTGAGTGTTAAGTTAGAAAAAATCTTTAAGTTAGATGTGCTAGTTGAGGTTCGAACCTCTAATCTCTTAGAACAAAATCAAACACATAACCAATGCACCAAGAGATAATTTATGGCAAGTGGCGTCCTTTTTTCCTACTTATCCGCTTTCTCACAGTATTAATACATATATTTAGTAAAATTTTTCGACAAATTAGTGTCGCTTGACACCGCTTGGATAAAATATGCATTCTCCCCTTAATGCAAGATATTTATCAATGAAATAAATTTTGATTATGTAACTATAAGTAAATGATAGTTTTATATTAATTTATAATTATAAAGCAATTTCATTAATATTATTATTTTAACAAATAAAAGTGTTTTGAAAACTTTAAACTTTGATGTACTATTTTTTCTTCCAACAAACTTTTCAAGTAAACATATCTCAAGTACTCCCTTTGTCTAATAAGTAATCCAAATTTATTTTATATTCTAAATAAAATTTAATATTTTTGTGAGGGAGGAGGGAAGTCATTTTAAGACAAAATTACCTATCAAGAGGTTTTCAGTAAAGAAAACTGAAAAGGGCAAAATAGACATTGATTAGACTCTCATTAGTGTATTTTTTTTCCCCTACCAAGTGTGAAATGGATCTTCGTGTATTTGATCCTCCACAAGAACATTCTAATTTAGTAGTAATTTTTAAGCATTTGAAGTCACGGTCATCCATTTGCTTTACCTTATCCACAATAAGGTTTTCAAAATGCAGATTGACATATTAATCAGATAAAGTAACAAAGTCATTTCTTATTTCTTATACGTGTGATTCTGATAATGGACAAAGCGAATGTCCCACTCGTATATATAAAACTTGCAAACTCTTTGCAATTGGGTAACATTAACAAGCCAGATGGTGACTAATTCGAGAAATGGTGTCAAACGGATAAAACATAGAGCAAAAACTAGTCTTAAGTACCATATAATAATAATAATAATAATAATAATAATAATAATAAAAAAATTTATTTGTATCCGATATTTATATCAAATTAATAAATATTTATTATTATGTTTACGCATAAATTTTTATCATTTAATCTGGTATATATTCTTATCTCATGTTATAAGCTAACCAAACATACATTTGATGTAAAATATAAATATCAATAGTGAGTAAGTAATTTTATATTGGATTAGTGCGAGTTCGAGTAAGTATTTCTATATTGGATTAGTGCTGCCGCATTTTTATGTGATAGATCGTGAATGCCCGCGGTTTCTTCTTACTTTAGTTATGCCCCACAACAAACTTGAACTCTGATTTCCTTTTCATACTCGATTGTAAGTAAATAGGAAAGAAAAATTAAAGGATACTTTCCGAGAGAGGGTGGCCTCCACAAAGTTTTTATGAAGATGGAATTTTACAACCATGTAAAATGACTCCTATTCCTGCTATATATAAATCTAGCATATAATTCCTATTGATCAATCCTTGATTTTAGGAAGGAAAAAAGAAAACAGAGCGAATCTTAATTAAACCAAAATGACATTTTTGTCATTGAACTTACATCTCATCATGGACTACATGCTTTCACCTATATATTATTAATATTATTTAACCATGATAAATTAGTAAAATTTGATGTAAACAAACCTCCATTGCAGATAAGTTTTTACTCTCGCGTTGTGCGTCCATATAAATTTTTTGAGAGCACTGAATGTCCCAAACGGCAATTTACAGAGTGTTTCAAAGAATAAAATTAAAAGTTCACCTTCTCCATAGACCAGATAGTTGTAACGATCAGGCCGGTCATTTTGAGAGTTGTAACCCGTTCCCTCATTTACTGCTCATTTTATACTTTATAGCTGCTATGTGACTTGCCGGGGTAGTCGGTTCGAGCCCAATATGATTTCAGAATGAAATAAGACACTTAGTCTCAAGGTTGAAAGCTTAAGTTGAAAAGATTGACCGGATGTTGATCTTTGAGTAAACGACTCCGGAATTGAGTTTTGATGGTTCCGTTAGCTCCGTTAGGTGACTTTGGACTTCGGAGCGTGTCCGGATTGTGATTTGGAAAGTTTGATAGGGAGTAAACTTTTTGATATCGGGGTTGGATTCCGATCCCGAAAGTTGGAGTAGGTTCATGGTGTCATCTGTGTGTAGAAATTGAAAGTTTAAAGTTTTAAGAAAGCCTTTTTTAATCTTAAAAGAGGAATCTTTGGTGAGAGAAACGGAGATAATTGCTAGTGAGAAATTAGTGCTCACTAGCAATTTATCAAATTGCTAGTGACTTTTATCAAGTTGAGTGGGCTTTCGAATTTTGTGACTTTTATCAAATTTCGAGATGTGGGCCCGGGGGGGGAGGGGGGGGGGTTGAGTCGATTTTAGACTTTTGATCTATAACTTAGCATTTTCTCAGGAAGTTGATTCCTTTAGCCCGTATTGATTATGTCGCATTGTTTATGGCTAGATTCGAGGCATTCAGAGGCCGTTTCGCGAGGCAAGGGTATGTTGGAGTAGAGATTTGCTCGATTGAGATAAGTAACAATTCTAAATTTGGTTATGAGGGTACGAAATCCCGTATTATATGTCATGCATTTAGCTTTGAAGTGACGCACATGCTAGGTGACGGGTGTGTGGGCGTGCACCATGGAAATTATGACTTGGTCAAATTCTGTGAAACCGTGTAGTTATTTAATCTGTTGTTATCTGTACATTCTCTATGTAGCAAAGAAATTGAACCACAAATCATGTTAGAAATCATGTTTAGACTATGTGATAGCATTGTAGGGACCCACAGAGGTCATGTACATGTTGAATTATTTGCTAAATTGCTATTTTGTACTCAGTCTCTATTGTTCCTTATTGATACATTATATCATTTCTGTTAGGGTTGATTTTTATGATTTCTGAGAGCCCGAGAGACTGGAGAGATTGATGACTGAGTGAGGCCGAGGGCCTGATTGTGAGTTCTTATACTATAGCACGTGAGTTGTCCGTGCAGATCCAGATATTATACTATAGCACGTGAGTTGTCCGTGCAGATCCAGATATTATACTATAGCACGTGAGTTGTCTGTGCAGCACATGAGTTGTCTGTGCGGATCTAGATATTATACTATAGCACGTGAGTTGTCCGTGCATCACGTGAGCTGTCCGTGTGGATTATAGCGCTTGTTACTTACTGAGTTGGTTATACTCACGCTATACCTTGCACCTTATGTGCAGACCCAGGTGCATCCGGTCACGACGGTTGTTGAGTTGTGGAGTTCGGATTCTCGGAGACTATCGAGGTAGCTGCTTGGCGTTTCGTAGACCTTGTTTCTCTTTCCCTATCTTTCCACTTATTGTATTTAGTTTCAGATTATCATAGACAGTATTTTCCGGACTTGTGATGTATAGATGCTTATGTACTTAGTGACACCCCGGTGTTGGGAACTTCCGCGTTGTATTTTGGGTTTCTATCCCATTTATGAAAGCTTTTATTGTTTAAAATGCTTAAATTTATTTTCTGTTAAAAGTGTTGGAACATCTTTAAATGTCGGCTTGCCTAGTACCATGATAGGTGCCATCACGATATTCTAGAATTTTGGATCGTGACAAATTGGTATTAGAGCCTAGGTTACATAGGTCTCACGAGTCATGACCAGGTTTAGTAGAGTCTTGCGGATCGGTACAGAGATGTCTGTACTTATCTTCGAGAGGCTGCCAATCCCTTAGGAAATTTCACATTCTTGTATTCTTGTCGTGCGGATTTGTTATTTCCGGTAACTAAACTTCTGTATTCTATTCTATCACAGATGGTGAGGACACATGCTACCGGACAGGATGGACAGCCACCAGTACCACCAGCTAGGTCCACGAGAGGCTGAGGTCGCGGTAGGGGCCGTAGTAGGGGCAGAGGTGCAACTCGTACAACTGCTAGAACAACATCTGCAAATCCACCAGTTTCTCTAACTCAGGAGCAGGTTTCAGATGTAGTTGAGCCAGTGGGTCCATCTCAGGCACCAACTGTGCCCATTGTGATTTCAGGCCTTCAGGAGGCGTTGGCCCAGATATTGATAGTTTGCACTGGTCTTGCTCAGGTGGTTTCGGCTCAGGCCGCACCAGCCACTTCTTAGTCCGAGGGAGGTACTCATACCCCCACTTCCCGTACTCCAGAGCAGGCGATGAAGGGACTTCAGATGCCGGAGGTACTACCCGCCCAGCCGTTTGCAGCTGCTCAGGCCCCGGTGGTCCCAGTTATGGCTGATGATGAGCAAAGGAGACTTGAAAGATTTGGGAGGCTTCGGCCTCCTTCATTTAGCGGTGCGGAGTCGGAGGATGCCCAAGGCTTCTTGGACAAGTGCCAGTGGGTGCTTCATACAACAGGTATTATGGAGACTAGTGGGGTCTCGTTCACTACTTTTCAATTTTCTGTGGCTGCCTTCAGATGGTGGGAGGCTTATGAGAGGCGTATGATAGTCGGTGTATCACCACTTATATGGAAAGAGTTCTCCGTTCTCTTCTTGGAGAAGTTCGTGACGCAGTCTCACATGGAGGATCTGTGTAGACAGTTTGAGCAGCTTCGACAGGATAGCATGTCTGTGACCCAGTACGAGATGATATTTTCTGAGTTAGCTCGCCATGTAGTTTGGTTGGTTCCCACTGATAGGGAGAGTATCATGAGGTTCATTGATGGCCTCACGTATCAGCTGCGGTTGCTTATGATTAGAGAGAGGGTATTTGGTGCCACTTTTGACGAGGTGGTTGACATTGCTCGACAGACAAAGATGGTCCGTACCTAGGAGCATGGTGAGAGGGAGGCCAAGAGGCGTGGTGAGAGGGAGGCCAAGAGGCCTCGAGGTTTACGCGGTTTCGGTGATGTGCCTTCTGGGGGGCAGTCCTACCACAACATGGGTCATTTTTGTAGGCCCACCCAGATGACTCGTCCAACTCATCGTGGTGAATCAGCTAGCCACAGTTCTTACAGTGCTTACTCATGCCAGTTTTCATTCAGTGCACTACCAGCGCAGAGTTATCACCATGCCTCATCCGCTCAGGTTTCTACACGTAGTTCCTCGGGTTATCAGGAACAACAGTTCCGTCAGAGGAGGGGTTGTTCCGACTGCAAAGACTTTGATTATATCAAGAGGGATTGCCCTAGGTTGTTGAGTGGGGCTCCATCGTAGAGTTCTCGGCCGATGGAACCAGCACCAGCAGTTACACCACCCACTCAGCCAGCTCGGAGTGGGGCTCAGTCTGCTAGGGATCTCCCTGGAGGGGGAGACCGATCAGGTGGCGCTCAAGCCCGATTCTATGATATTCCTGCCATACCAGATGATGTTTCCTCCGATGCAGTGATCACAAGTATTGTCTCAGTATGCCATAGGGATGCCTCTGCATTATTTGACCCTGGTTCCACTTATTCGTATGTATAATCGTATGTTTCTCATTATCTGGATATGCCTCGTGAGTCCTTAGTTTCATCTGTTCATGTATCTACTCCAATGGGCGATACTATTGTTGTGGACCGTGTATATCGGGCATGTATAGTGACTATTGAGGGATTGGAGACTAGAGCTGATCTCTTATTGCTTAGTATGGTGGACTTCGATGTGATCTTGGGTATGGATTGGCTGTCTCCATGTCATGCTGTTCTGGATTTTCACGCTAAGACCATGATGTTGGTGATGCCGGGGTTGCCATGGATCGAGTGGAGAGGTTCTCTAGACTATGTTCCCAGAAGAGTGATTTCATATTTGAAGGCCCATCGGATGGTTGGGAAGGGTTGTTTATCTTATTTGGCCTTTGTGAGGGATGTTGGTGTTGACTCTCTTGCTATTGATTCTGTTCCGATGGTGCGAGATTTTACGGATGTGTTTCCTGCAGACCTGCTGGGCATGTCGCCCGGCAAGGATATTGACTTCGGTATTGACTTGGTGCCAGGCACCCAACCCATTTCTATTCTATCGTATCGTATGGCACCAGCTGAGTTAAAGGAATTGAAGGAGCAGCTTCAGGAACTCCTTGATAAAGGGTTTATTAGGCCTAGTGTTTTGTCTTGGGGTGCACCGGTCCTGTTTGTGAAGAAAAAGGATGGTACCATGCGGATGTGCATTGATTATAGGTAGTTGAACAAAGTTACAATCAAGAACAAGTATCCTTTATCGCACATTGATGATCTATTCGACCAGTTTCAGGGAGATAGGGTGTTCTCTAAGATTGACTTGAGGTCTGGGTATAACCAGTTGAAGATTCGGGACTCGGATATTCTAAAGACAACATTCAGGACCCGTTATGGTCATTATGAGTTCCTTGTGATGTCTTTTGGGCTGACCAATGCCCCATCAACATTCATGCACCTGATGAACAACGTATTTTAGCCTTATCTTGACTCGTTTGTCATAGTGTTCATTGATGATATCTTGGTGTACTCTCGTAGCTAGGAGAAGCATGCACAACATTTGAGAATTATGTTGCAGCAGTTAAGGGAGGAGAAACTTTATGATAAGTTCTCCAAATATGAGTTTTGGCTTAGTTCAGTGGCATTCTTGGGGCGCGTGGTGTCCAGTGAGTGGATTCAGGTGGATCCGAGGAAGATATAGGCGGTTCAGAGTTGGCCCAGACTGTCCTCAGCTACGGAGATTAGGAGCTTTCTTGGCTTGACCGGTTATTATCGTCGCTTCGTGGAGGGTTTCTCGTCTATTGCATCGCCTTTGACCAAATTGACCCAGAAGGGTGTTATTTTCAGATGGTCGGATGATTTTGAGGAGAGCTTTCAGAAGCTCAAGACTGCCTTGACCACAACTCCAGTTCTAGTTCTACCTTCAGTTTCTGGTTCTTATATAGTGTATTGTGATACTTCTCGGATCGGTATTGGATGTGTCTTGATGAAGGAGGGTGGAGTGATTGCTAATGCTTCACGTCAGTTGAAGCCTTACGAGAAGAACTACCCTGTCCATGATTTGGAGTTAGCTGCCATCGTTCATGTATTAAAGATTTGGAGGCATTATCTCTACGGTGTGTCTTGTGAGGTGTATACAGATCATCAGAGTCTCCAGCATTTGTTCAAATAGAAGGATCTAAATTTGAGGCAGCGGAGATGGTTGGAGCTACTAAAGTACTATGATATCACTATTTTGTATCATTCTGGGAAGGCAGATGTGGTGGCCGATGCCTTGAGTAGAAAGGCAGTGAGAAACCACTTGCAGTTGATGTTCAGGCCTTGGCCAACCAGCTCGTGAGATTAGATGTCTCGGAGCCCAGTCGGGTTCTAGCTTATGTGGTTTCTTGGTCTTCTTTATATGATCGCATCAGATAGCGCCAGTATGATGATCCTCATTTGCTTGTCCTTAAGGACACGGTTCAGCACGGTGATGCCAGAGATATTACTATTGGGGATGATGGAGTATTGATGATGCAAGGTTAAATTTGTGTGCCTAATGTAGATGGGCTACGTGAGTTGATTCTTTAGTAGGCCCACAACTCGCGGTATTCCATTCATCCGGGTGCCGCGAAGATGTATCAGGACTTGAGGCAGCATTATTGGTGGAGAAGGATGAAGAAGGATATAGTGGGGTTTGTAGCTCGGTGCCTCAATTGTCAGCAGGTGAAGTATGAGCATCAGAGACCGGACAGATTGATTCAGATATTAGAGATTCCAGAGTGGAAATGTGAGCGATCAACATGGATTTTGTAGTTAGGCTCCCACGGACTTCGAGGATGTTCGATGCTATTTGGGTGATTGTGGATCGACTGATCAAGTCCGCGCACTTCATTCTAGTTGGGACTACTTATTC
The DNA here is from genome assembly GCA_000715115.1 of Nicotiana otophora. Lineage (NCBI taxonomy): Eukaryota > Viridiplantae > Streptophyta > Magnoliopsida > Solanales > Solanaceae > Nicotiana > Nicotiana otophora. The sequence goes on along the minus strand of AWOL01S0058457.1, from coordinate 36,439 downwards.
TTTGGAGCGGTTGGCTGAGATTTACATCCGAGAGATTGTTCGCCTCCACGGCGTGCTAGTGTCCATCATTTCAGATTGGGGCACGCAATTCACATCGCAGTTTTGGAGAGCTGTGCAGTGAGAGTTGGGTACCCAGGTTGAGTTAAGCACAACGTTTCACCCTTAGACAGACGAACAGTCCGAGCGCACTATTCAGATATTGGAGGATATGCTGCGTGCTTGTGTCATTGATTTTGGTGGATCTCGGGATCGATTTCTATCAATTGCGGAGTTTGCCTACAATAACAACTACTAGTCGAGCATTCAAATGGCTCCGTATGAGGCTTTGTATGGGAGACGGTGTAGATCTACGGTGGGTTAGTTTGAGCCTGGTAAGGCTAGGCTTTTAGGTACTGACTTGGTCCAGGATGCTTTGGACAAGGTTAAGATGATTTAGGAGCAACTTCGTATGACGCAGTCTAGACAGAAGAGTTATGCCGACAGGAAGGTCCGTGATGTTGCTTACATGGTTGGGGAGAAGGTACTGCTCAAGGTTTCACCCATGAAAGGTGTTATGAGGTTTGGAAAGAAGGGCAAGTTGAGCCCTCAGTATATTGGGCCGTTTGAGGTACTTCAGAGGATTGGGAATGTGGCTTACAAGCTTGCATTGCCACCTAGTTTGTCGAGTGTGCATCCAGTGTTTCATGTTTCTACGCTTAGGAAGTATGTCAGCGATCCGTCTCATGTTTTGGATTTCAGCACGGTTCAGTTGGACGGTGATTTGACTTGTAATGTGGAGCCAATCGCTATTTTAGATCGACAGGTTTGAAAGTTGAGGTCAAAGGACACAACTTCAATGAAGGTGCAGTGGAGAGGGCAGCTAGTTGAGGAGGCTACTTGGGAGACCTAGCAGGAGATGCAAAGCAGATATCCACATCTATTTGAGACTCCAGGTACATTTCTAGACCCGTTCGAGGACGAACGTTTGTTTAAGAGGGGGAGGATGTAACGACCCGGCCGGTCATTTTGAAAGTTATAGCCCGTTCCCCTATTTACTGCTCATTGTATACTTCATAGCTGTTATGTGACTTGCTGGGATAGTCGGTTTGGGCCCGGTGCGATTTCAGAATGAAATGAGATAATTGGTCTCAAGGTTGAAATCTTAAGTTGAAAAGATTGACTGGATATTGATCTTTGAGTAAATGACTCCGAAACGGAGTTTTGATGGTTCTGTTAGCTCCGTTAGGTGATTTTGGACTTAGGAGCGTGTTCGGATTGTGATTTTGAGGTCGGTAATGGAATTAGGCTTGAAATGGCGAAAGGTAGAATTTTTGAAAAGTTTGACCGGGAGTGAACTTTTTGATATCGGGGTCGGATTCCGATTCTGGACGTTGAAGTAGGTCCGTGGTGTCATTTGTGACTTGCATGAAAAATTTGGGATTAATCGGACGTGATTTGATAGGTTTCAGCATCGTTTGTAGAAATTTGGAGTTTAAAGATCATTAGGCTTGAATCAATGTACAATTCATGTTTTTGATGTTGTTCGAGGTAATTTGAGGGCTCGACTAAGTTCGTATGATGTTTTAGGACTTGTTGGTATGTTTGGTTGAGGTCCCGAGGGCCTCGGGTTGATTTGTGATGGTTAACGGATCAAAAGTTAAAGTTGAGTGATTGCTGATGATAGACCTCTGCTGGTGTAACTGCACCTGCGGAGCTTTGATCGCAGGTGCGAGTTCACGTGTGCGGGCTGAGATGCCAAAAAGCGGAAGGCACGCAGGTGTGATAGGGAGTTCCGCATCTGCATGACCGTAGATGCGGCAGGAGGACCGCAGAAGCGGAAGTGGGCAGATGAGTTGGGATCGCAGAAGCGACTTGGATGCTCGCAGAAACAAGTCTGCAGAAGCAGAGTGAAGGACCGCAAGAGCAGTATGGACCGCAAATGCATGGGTGATGTCGCTTCTGCGACGCCGCAAAAGTGGTTAATTGTACGAAGAAGTGGAGAGCCTGGGCAGATTGTTAAATACAACGGTTCGCGATTTTGGCTTCATTTCAAACATTTCAAGCACGGTTTAGGCGATTTTTGAGAGGGGTTTCGAGGGGATTCTTGAGGTAAGTTCCTTGTGCTCATTTTTTATCAATAATCTTGCTTCCCCATTGATTGTTTCACCTAGTTGGTGTGTATTTAAGGTGTAAATTGTTAGTTTGAGGCTAGGGATTTAGAGAGTTTGATTTGGGGATTTGGGTGATGATTTGGTGCCGGATTTTGATAAATTTGGTATGGTTAAACTCGTGGTTGAGTGGGCTTTTGGGTTTTGTGACTTTATCTAATTTCGAGATGTGGGCCCGGGGGCTAGCTTTTGAGTCGATTTTAGACATTTGATTAATAACTTAGCATTTTCTCATGGAGTTGATTCCTTTAGCCCGTATTGATTATAACACATTGTTTATGGCTAGATTCGAGGCATTCAGAGGTCGTTTCGCGAGGCAAGGGTGTGTTGGAGTTGAGATTTGCTCGGATTGAGGTAAGTAACACTTCTAAATTTAGTTATGAGGGTATGAAACCCCGTATTATGTGTCATGCATTTAGCTTTGAGGTGACGCACATGCTAGGTGACGGGCGTGTGGGCGTGTACCGTGGGAATTATGACTTGGTCAAATTTCGTAGAACCATGTAGTTGTTTAATATATTGTTATTTGTACATTCTCCATGTAGCAGAGAAATTGAACCGCATATCATGTTTAGACTATGTGATAGCAATGTAGGGACCCACAGAGGTCGTGTACATGTTGAATTATGTGCTAAATTATTGTTTTGTCCTCAGTCTCTGTTGTTCCTTGTTGATACATTATATCATTTCTGTTGGGGCTGATTTTCATGATTTCTGAGAGCCCGAGAGACTGGAGAGATTGATGACTGAGTGAGGCCGAGGGCTTGATTGTGAGTTCTTATACTATAGCACGTGTATTTTTCGTGCGGACCGAGATATTATACTATAGCACGTGAGTTGTTCGTGCAACATGTGAGTTGTCCGTGCGGATCCTGATATTATACTAAAGCACGTGAGTTGTCCGTGCAGCACGTGAGCTATCTGTGCGGATTATAGTGCTTGGGCTGAAGGAACCCCTCCGGAGTCTGCACACACCCCTAGTGAGTGCATGTACCTATTGAGTGCTAGTGCCGAGTGCTGAGTGAATGAGAGGGTTGAGTGACTGTGGCCATGAAAGGATATATTTGATTTTATTATTGTTGCACTTAGCTGGCATGTATCACTGTCTTGAAATTTCTGAAAGATATTACACTCTGTTTCACTTAAACTTGTCTTGGAATAATTGTTTAACCTAATTTATCGAACTTGAGAGCACGCCTACCTTCTTATGTTAAAATCACTGTAATTGAACTATAATTGTGAAGCTCGTCACTACTTTCAGTTCTTTATTTAGTCTTGTTACTTATTGAGTTGGTTGTACTCACGCTACACCCTTCATCTTGTGTGTAGACCCAGGTGCATACGGTCAGGGCGGTTGCTGAGTTGTGGAGTTCGGATTCTCGGAGACTATCGAGGTAGTTGCTTGGCATTTCGCAGACTTTGTTTCTCCTTCCCTATCTTTTCACTTATTGTATTTAGTTTGAGATTATCATGGACAATATTTTCCGGACTTGTGATGTATAGATGTTCATGTACTCAGTGACACCCCGGTGTTGAGAACTTCCGCGTTGCATTTTGGGTTTCTATCCCGTTTATGAAAGCTTTTATTGTTTAATCTGTTTAAATTCATTTTCTGTTAAAAGTGTTGGAATATCTTTAAATGTCGACTTGCCTAGTATCGCGATAGACATTATCACGACAAGCTAGGATTTTGGGTCGTGACAATAGTATAGCTCATGAAACTGAAATTGATCCAAATAAGATTTTTAACACTGTCTTCTTAGATTTACGATACGAATTGTCCGAAGACTTGCATACTTGAATCATTAAATACTTCATCTTTCCATCGTTTAGATCAATGAGTTGAAAATTATATTGAAGTGTTTTCTTATGCATTATTCTTGCTCATTATTTTTAATTTTTAATGCTTACGAGGGTCTTTGAACTCCCCTAATTATGCCTATAGTGTCTGGCCAGTATAGTCAACATTGTTAATTAATTGTCGTTAACGTGTTCCAGATAATAATTAGTGATATATACTATTAACAACATGATTTTTTTTGTGTGACTAATATATTCCTTTTCTATTATGTAGACAGTGACGAGAAACATATATAACGTAAGAAAACGAACAAAAACAAAAGAAAAAGAAAATAATTATAGGGGTTTGTGAGCTGGAGACATTATTATGATTTCTAACCTTGACGTTTGTTTTTCGTTCTCTCTTTTTGGTTTCTTTTGCTTTTTATATATCTTTTTTTTTTGTTAAAGTCATAAGAGAAATCCTAGACTTTCTTTAAGTAACATTTTCAACTCTGTTCACTTTTACTTATTCATTATTATAAGAATATATTTTTTAATTTACTTGTCCACTTTTATATATCAGGAGAAAAATAATTTATTTTTTCTGTTTTGCCCATACCATTAATTACTCATTCCAAATCATTTTTCAAATTCATTAAGACCAATAATTAATATGAGTATCATGGTCTATTATGCACTTATAGTTATTATTTTTAAAGGGTGTGCAAAGTCAACAATGGACAAGTAAAATTGAACGGAGGAAATATTCAATTTACAAAGAAATATTTATGAGGCTAAGTAAATCGCACTTTTCTAGTTCTGTCATAATTATAGGAGCCTCTCAACCACCTAATATTATCATTAAAATTGTTTTCCTCTTAACCTTACTGTGTGACATAAAATGTTAGAAATGAAAGAACATTGAATGCAAGCTTTTCGTTCGTTTATTGCATATCTAACACAAATAAATTATCATCACGCAACTAACATTAGGAAGTAAATGTGTGTAAAAGAAGTTATCCGTCAACTAATTTCAGCGTTTCATCAATTGATAGGTAAATTTTATTACAATTAATGATGACATTAGATTCTGTAAGAAAGCAGTAACAAAAAGAAAAGAAGGTCCTACTAATTGTAACTAGTATTAGTACCCACACAATGCGCGGACATAAATCATGTCAAATTATGATTTAAGTTATTTGGATTATGTGCAAATAACCTTAAAATTAGACCTTCTATATAGAAATTATAAATAATTATTAGATATTAATTAAAAAGCAGGATATGAAACCATTTTTCAGATTTCATATGGTTAGTAAATAATTACTAAAATAGAAAATATTCTTCTTGGCACTTGTTTTTGTTTTAGTCAATATTAAAGAATACTAAACATGTAACGTTGTGATTTGTCTTGTTTGAGCAATTAAATCATATTATATTAACAAAATTCTTACTACCACTTTATTTTTCATCTCAAATTCAAATAAGTCTTATCCTTCTATATTTTTATTCTTGAAATTTAATGTACTTTTACATTATTATCCTCTTACTTGGAAATCTTTCACCATTTAAATCTATCCATAATATTTTTGAGTAATATTTAGTAATTTAAATTTATTTTTAAATAAATTTAAAATATAAGTATCCCGCACCATCTCTATTTTTCACTTTATACATTCTCTTCCCTACTAAGAAAATTTAATTAGCTTTTTACATAAATATTTTACCTATACTCAAGATAGTATCACATTTTACATTAATTTAAAAATTAAACTAATACATATGTTCTTGTCACGACCCAAAACCTAACCCGTCGTGATGACGCCTATCGTGATACTAGACAAGCCGTCATTTCCAAAACACTTTCAACATTTAACAAAAATAAATTAAGACATTTAAAATAATCAGAGTTTTTCATAAAAAGGAGGTAAAATCCAAAACATAAGTGCGAAAAAATAGCCCGACATCGAGGTGTCACTAAATCATGAGCATCTAAACAACCAGTCTAGAAATAGAGTCTACAATAGTCAGTGCCAAAATGCCAATACAAAAAAAAAAGATAACAAGAAAGGAGGGACAAGAACTGCGAACGCCGACAGCTATCTCGTAAGACTCCGATACTCAACCAAGCACGAGATCAACGTCCACCGTATCCGCAAATACCTGGATCTGCACACGAGGTGCAGGGAGTAACGTGAGTACATCCAACTCAGTAAGTAACAATAATAATTAAGGAATTGAAAGGTAGTGACGAGCTATACAAATACAGTTCATTTCAGTAATTTCAGCAATGAAATTAGACATGTTTCAATTCCGACAATTTAAGTCAAGTCAGTTACACATTACTAAGTTCAGGTAAAACCGAATACAATATTTTTCCAGAAATTTCAGAACAATGACATAAATCATCTAAGTGCACTAACAATGAAACAAGTGCAACCTCCCAGGGCAATAGTCCCTCAAGCTCTCTCAATAGCTCAACACTCGGCTCTCATCCTTCAATACTCACACTCAATAAGTACCTGCACTCACTGGAGGTATACAGACTCCAGAGGGGCTCCTACAGCCCAAACGCTATAATTCGTACGGACAACTCACGTGCTGCGCGGACAACTCACGTGCTATAATATCAATATATGGGTCTGTATGGACAACTCACGTGCTGCAAAGACAACTCACGTACTATAGTATCATATCAAGATCCGCACGGACAACTCACATGCTATGGTATAAATACCTCACAAACAGGCCCTCGGCCTCACTCAATGATCAACCTCTATAGTCTCATGACCCTCAGTAATAAAGGGGAATCAGCCCAAAACAGAATGATATAATGTATCAGCAGGGAATTACAGAGACTGAGGTATAATATGCAAGTAATACTACGACCGACTACAAGTAACAATAAGCAGGAAGGTTCAACAAGTATTAAGACCACTGGGGTCTTTACAGCACCAACACATAGCCTAAGCATGATTCAATGTCAAATTTCTATAGCACAGAAAGGGCACATAGCTAACAACAAGCTTATTCAACTTTCCAGTTTCACGGAATGGACTAAGTCCCAATTCCCACGGTGCACACCCACACGCCCGTCACCTAGCATGTGCGTCACCTCCAAAATACTCTCGTATCTAGCCACAATTAATTCAATTCAGTCAATATCAATTATTGTAATTAATTCCATAAGAAAATAATAATTTTTCAATAAAAATCCGAAATTAACTCAAAAATCACCTGTAGGGCCCATGTCTCGGAACCCGACAAAAGTTACAAAATATGAATGTCCATCCAACCACGAGTCCAACCATACAAATTTCACCAAATTTCGACATCAACGCGACCCTCAAATCTTCAATTAAAATCTTTGAAGATTTCTACCATTTTCAACCCAATATTTACCCATTTGAACTCCACAATCTTTCCATAAACCTTATTGATACGTATAAATAATACTATTACACCCAAGAATCATACTCTTAATCACCCATCTTTACCCAAACTCGAAATTGAAGACTAGGAGTTAGAACCTTACCTCTTGGGTGAAGATCTTGTGATATTTCCTTGTTGGATTTCAAAGCTTGAACAAGATCTTGATGAACAAAGCACTTGAGCTTCTTCCTCTCTCTAGAACACTCTCCCTTCTCTCTAAAAACGTCAGATTTTTGCTCCAAAATGAGCTTTAAGGGCTATAAATCGAAGTTGAATCGGGTCAAAAATTAGAAAGATTTGAAGCCCTGATATAGATTTGCAATCGCATAACACGTATGCAGTCCGCAAACTGACCGCATAATTGAAGCTCCAAAACGAGGGTCGACTGTTTAGGTCTGCGGTGATTATGCGGCCCGCATACCTGTTCTGCGGTCATATAATGCATCGCAGAACAGGTCTGCAGTCGCATAATACATCGCAGATTTTTCTCAAATCTTGCCTCATATCTGCTTCACTCTGCGGCCATTATGCGGTCCGCAGAGTGATTCTGCAACTGTATAGTGGGCCGCAGAAATGCCCTCTTCTGCCGAAAATATTTCTTTACTCCACAATGCATTGTTCAACCCAAAAAGTTCGTTCTACAAGCTTTGTACTAATTAATTTACTTCAGCACCACAAAACCTTTTCAACTTAAGTTTTAAAGATTGGAACTAAGTCTTCCAAATCATTCCAAAACCTCACCGGACCCGAACCAATTATCCCGACAAGTCAAATAACAACCGTAAATTATAATTTGAGTAGTAAATGAAGAAATGAGGTTGTAATACTCAAAACGACCGACCGGATTGTTACAGTTCTTTTATAATGCTTCAAATCTATTGATTTTGTTTTTTATAATTATGTTTTGTATTACGTGCAATTATTTTTTTTTCCTCTTTAGTTTCAAGATACAAGTTTGGCCTTTAATTTTCATTAGTAAAATTACCTACATGAGATATTTATTTAGTATATTTATATTTTTAATTTGGTGTCAAAATTTTATTTTTCTTTATCTAGCGTGACTTTAATTTTGTGGTCATATCCGTATTTTGAGTGTCTCATCATAATTTTAATAATTTTCTAATCTCAAGGTTAAATAGTCTTTTCTTTTTAGTTTTAATGTAGATTTTTATTTGAATATTAATTTTGTTTTTATTTTTGCTATAACGTTATCTAATATGTAATATTATCACGTTTTCATGTAATTGTTTTTATTAACTTTCCACTTTATTTAATATTTTTATCCACTACTATTTTTAATATAATATAGATAGATATATAATTTTTTATATTCAACTAAATATTTATTTTATTTTTAAACTATTGATTGAAATTCTTAAACTGTTAAAATTTATCAATAATATTTTTAAGTATTTTATACTTACTTTATTTTATTTTCTAAAGCAATTCTTAGTATAAATATCCTCACATTATCTCTAATTTTGTTATAAATAGAATTATATTTAAGGTGAATGTCTATGTTTTAAAAAGATTTTAGAGTTTGTTACTTGGTGATTAAGTCATTTTATTCCTATAAATAGAGGGGCTCTATTCCACAGTAATTCATCCCAAATCAATAAGAATTCTCTCTACTTTTCTCTGTAATACTCTTCTTCTACTTTTATTGTTTTATAACACGTTATTAGCACGAGACTCTACCGTCTCAAGAAGCTCTTTGAGAAGACTAAGGTACAATTTTTCTCCTCTTTTAACTATGACTGATATTATGAAACGAAAGTTCGTTGTCGTTGAAATTTCGGGCAAGAACTACATATCATGGGTGTTGGATGCGTAAATTCATTTAAATGCAATGGGTCTTGGAGACGCCATTAAAGATAAAAATAAAGCATCTATCCAATACTGTGCTAAGGCCTTGATTTTCGTGCACCAGCACTTTGATGAAGGGTTGAAAATAGAATATATCACAGTCAAAGATCCACTTGTTTTGTGGAATGGCTTAAAGGAAAGATATGACAACTTAAAGTTGGTCACACTTCCACAAGCACGATATGATTGAGCTTATCTGAGGCTCCTAGACGTTAAGTCTATTTCTGAATACAATTCGACGATATTCAGAATTACTTCTAAATTGAAGCTTTGTGGAGATAATATCAGTGACTATGATATGCTTGAAAAAATATTCACAACGTTTCATGTCTCCAATATGGTCCCGCAACAGCAGTATCGAGAGAAATATTTTAAGGAGTACTCTGAGTTGATTTCTCTTCTCCTTGCGGCTGAGTAAAATAATGAGTTGATCATGAGAAATTACGATAATCGACCAACTGGGTCTACACCATTTTCCGAAGTGAATGAGGTGTATTCCTATTATGCTAAGCGTGAAAAAGGTCGTGTCCCTATTCGTGGTCATGGCCGTGGCCAAGGAAGAAATTTTCATGGTGTTAATCACCCCCAAAGAAAAATAACCACCAAAAGTGGAAAGGGAGAGATGAGAAGTCAAAAGCAAAGAGTTCAGAAACTGAATGTTATCGTTGCGGTGGAAAATGGCATTGGGTAAATATTTGTCGTACACCAAGACATTTGGTTGAGCTTTATCAAGCATCCTTAAAGAATAAAAGCCCCGACGCTAATTTTGTCTCTGACAATGAATTTGACATCACCCACTTGGATGTGGTAGACTTCTTTTGAGCACCCTGGTGGAAAAATAAACTACTTAAACGGTGATGGATCCGTGGTTATAGATGATTGAGTAGTTTGATTTTTATTTTTGCCTATTCATAGTAGCTAATAAATAATCATCATGTAATCACAAATTTTTTACATGAGCAATAGTCATTAGTATCAATTAGTATTATTTATTTTATGAAATATTATTAGTTCATTTTAATTAAATATAGTTCTAGAATCAAATGTTATTTCTTTGCCACCTAATGGTATTTTAGAATCATTCGTTACGTAATATACTAATATGCTACTATACTATAGGGTAGTTATACTGTCAGGTATATAATTTTTACATAATACCATTTGTACTTTTAACTATGTGCACGTTGTGAGTCAAAGTTGTACGTGAATATAAAAGAAGTTTTCCAACTTATGATATATACATGGATAAAACATATCTGTAAATAATATGGGCATATGTGTGAGATTTAGAAAATTCTTAAATTTAGAGGACCCTAAATTTGTCCTAAAAAGCAAATTGCTGTTTAGTGTATTGTAATGACCCGACCGGTCATTTTCAATATTTGCATTCCGTTCAGCCGTTTGAAGTCTTGAATATCTTTATATGACGTATTATGACTTGTGTCAATCGTTGGTTTTGGTTTTCAGGTGATTCGGGATCGATTCGGAAGAAGGATTCTCATGTTAGAAGCTTTGCATTGGAAGGGTTGACCAAGTTTGACTTTTGCGTATTTGACCTCGGATCATAGTTTTGATGGTTCTGTTAGGTCCGGATAGTGATGTTTGACTTGGGCGTATGCTCGAATTTTCATTTGGATGTTTCTTGGCGGTTTTGGTGCTAATTGGAGAAAGTTGGCAATTTGGAGTTTTGGAATGTTCATAAATTTGACCGGAAGTTGACTTTGATGATATCGGGTTCGAAATTTTAGTTTTGGGAGTTAGAATAGCTTCGTTATGTCATTTGAGACTTGTATTCAAAATTTGAGGTCATTCCGAATTGATTTGATATGGTTCGACACGAGATTTGAAAGTTGAAAGTTCTAAAGTTTATTAAGTTCGATTTGAGGTGCGATTCGTAGTTTTGATATTGTTATGCATGATTTGAGGCCTCGAGTAAGTCTGTGTTATGTTATGGGACTTGTTAATATGTTCGTACGGGGTCCCGAGGGGCTCGGTGAGTTTTGGATAAGTTTGGGTTGTGTCGCGCTCGTTTTTTAATGTTTCGACGTCGTTTTTCATGCATAGATGACACATTAATCAAATGAGCTCCAATTTCTGTTTTGATTGAAGTATTGGATCCGTATCCTAATTTTGGAACCATAGCAACTGGAATCATCAAGTTTCGACATTGTATGAGGAATTTATGGTCATTTTACTAAGAATCGGATTGCCGGATTATTTTCAAATTAATTACGAAATTATCACTGCATTCGTATTTAAAAATCTGCAATATTTTCAGATATTGAAACCAACATATATTCTTCGATATAAGTTAAAATGGAGTGATTCAAGAGCCTAACTTGATAGGAATTTCACAAGGAATACATTAGAGGTATTAAAAGTGAGTTTCAGGATTGTTTGGCATAATAAACGAGGCCGAATAATATTAAATCGAGGGTTTTATTCATTTAACATATTTTGAGTTGGGGAGCTCGGATTTGGGCGATTTTAGAGGTAATATTCACCATATGAATTGGGATAAATGTTTTATATACTCGGTTGTAATTATATTTCATAAATCTATCTTCGTTTTTGGCATTTGATTGATGATTTCAAGAGAGAAATTGAGGACTTTCGGGTTTTGAACATCGATTCGGAGTCGGATTTGAATGAAACTTGCATGGTTGAACTCGTAATTGAATGGGTTATAAAATTTTTTGAGTTTTGTTGGGTTACAAGGTGCGGTCCCGGGTTTGACTTTTTGGTTGATTTTGTGCTTTTGATTAAAGATTCAACTAGTATCGATTGGGTTTGTTTTTAGGCATTATTTGATGTATTTGAGTTGCTTTTGGCTAGTTTTGAGCCGTTCGGAGTCCGGTATGCACGATATGGCATTTTTAGAGCATCATTTGGCTTGCTCGGTATTGGATTTAGCTTGTTCGAGGTAAGTAACACTTCTAAACTTGGTGCTGATGGTATGACACCCCAAATTACGTGTTATGTGATTGATGTTGAGATGACGCGCATGCTAGGTGACGGGTATGTGGGCGTGCACCGTGTGAATTATGATTTAGTCGATTTCATGGAACTGTGTAGCTATCTTATCTGAATATTTTTGCTGTACTCTATGTGTTAGAGCACTCGAGCTGTAGTTTATGCTAGAAATTATGTTTAGGCTATATACTTGTACTATTGGGACCCACAGTGGTCGTTCTTTGCTTTTGAGTTATTTACTTAATTGTAGTTATGTGCTCATTCGCATTCATTATTTCATATCCTATCTGAGTCTCTGTTATCGTATATTGTCACATCTCGCATCATTGATTAGGACTGTTTAATATGAGTGTTGTGAGCCCGAGAGACTAGAGAGATTGATGACCAAGTGAGGCTGAGAGCCTGTTGTGAGTGATATTTATGAGATCGGGTTGCACGTCGCAATATTCATGCCAGATTTGGCTTATTATAGCACTTGGGATGGATCAGCCCCTCCGGAGTCTGCACACCCACGGTAGGCGCAATTGCTAGCAATTATATGCATTGGGGTGGATCTTCCCAGGTTCATTTGCATTTTGATTCATTTGCATTAGGGCTGGATCTGCCCTGGTTTATTTGCATCTTGGGCTGGATCTGCCGTGAGTTTGTTTGCATTTGGGCTGGATCTGCCCTGTACAGTATTTCGAGACTGAGTGTGCTGAGTATTGAGCTTGGTGAGTGAGAATACGAGACAGTAAGATTGAGTACTCTGAGAGTGTGAGTACATGAGTTCATCATTGAGATGCATTGCATTTTGACATGCTTACTTGAGATACATGCATAGAGATGCATTTCCTCATGCTATCCGATTTTGGTGACATTCATGATTTCACTTGTATATTGACATGTAGGCATAAAGATGTATTTTTCTCATGCTATCTTGTTTATTATTGAAAGGTTTTTGAAAAAATCACAGTTTTCAAACTTATTCATATATTTTTGAGGTTTTCGGTGAAAGATCTGGGATCTACGGTTATACTTGAAAAGCATGCCTATTTTCCGTAACTGTGAACCAACCGAGTTATTCTTGTACCATCTTTATTATGTTATTATGAACTGTTGCTGGTTATTGGAGTTGGACTCTGACCCTTGTCCCAACTCGTCACTACTTTCAACCTAAGGTTAGGTTTGTTACTTATTGAGTACATGTGGTCGGTTGTACTCATACTACACTTCTGCACCTTACGTGCAGATGTTGGATGCTGATGTTGCTGCGTACGGCGGGAGCTGGATCTGAAGATGTACCTGCGTTCTATATGGCTATCACTTGTCCTGGTAGCTTTATCATTTCAGATCTGTTCATGTATATTTCAAACAGATAATGTATTTTATTTTAAACCAGCTTTATAAACTCTATATCTTAGAAGCTCATGATTTGTACTATGAGTTCTTGGGGAGTTGTATAAATTCAGTTATCTCATCTTTGACTCACATTAGTATTATTATATTGTGTTTTATAGTTAATTGTCTTACCTAGCGAGTTGGGTTAGGTGCCATCATGACGGTTAGGATTTTGGGCGTGACATGTATGAAACTGAAATGAAGCAGAACTGATATAGATGAGTACTATTGTATTTTGGGGGAAACTATCTTCCCTGCGTTTTACCTGATTTGCTAGATATTACCCAGATTTTAATGAGTTAACTACATTGGCTCCTGTGCCTTCGGGACATCCTGTGATGACCTAAAATGTCATCTTTAAATTTAATAAGTAATTCTGTATTCTAAGACCTCGAAAAGTACTATTTTATCATTCTTCGACTTGCGTGCATAGCCCGTACAATTTTTCGAAAAGTTTTTATGTGAAAAATGGATTAAAATGTGAAATAGAGCTTTAAAACTCAACTAAGTTGACTTTATCAACATTTTGAGCAAACGGACCCGGATCAGTTTTTTGACAATTCTGTTAGGTCCGTATTATGATTTGGGACTTGGGCGTATGCCTAGAATCGAATTCCGAGGTCCCTAGCTCGAGATATGGAATTTTGATAAAAAATTAAAAGCTTGAAAGCTTAGTGATTTCTAAGATATTACTGATATTGGATTTATTGACCTCAGGTCCGTATTTTGGTTCCGGATCCCGGTATAGGTCCACTATAATATTTATGACTTGTCTGCTGAATTTGGTGAGAATCGGAGTTGATTTGACATGATTCGGACGTCCGGTTGTAAAAATATAAGTTTTAAAGTTTTCTTGAAAACTTTCTTTGATTTGATATCCGATTCGTAGTTCTAGGTATTATTTTGGCGATTTGATCATGCGAGCAAGTTCGTATGATATTTTAGGACTTGCGTGCACATTTGGTTTGGAGCCCAAAGGGCTCGAGTGAGTTTCGAATAGGCTACGAGATATTTTGGACTTTGAAAATCTAGTATTTTGCTGCAGCAGGTGTTCTGGCATGTCCTTCTTCGTGTTCGCGAAGGTACTTTCGCGAGCGCGAAGAGTAAACTGGGCAGCTGAAGTTTTCTTCTTCGCGAACGCGAAGCGATGGGGGTATTACCCTTCGCGAACGCGTAATGTTTGGTACACCTGGGGGAGGGTTGATCATTCCTTCATCGCGAACGCGAGCAATGCCTCGCGAACGCGAGCTATGCCTCGCGAACGCGAAGGCCGGGGGGGAAACCTTTGGGAACGCGAAGGAGGACTCGCGAACACGAAAGCCACGAGCTGCTACTTATCGCGAACGCGACAAGCCCTTCGCGAACGCGAAGAAGGCTTGACAGCTTTGACTTAAAACAGAACAAAAACGGGATTTTTCTCATTTTTCACAAACCCTCAATTATAACTCGGCTTAGGAGCGATTGCAAAGGAGTGTTTCGTGATTTCGAACTGGGTAAATGTTCTTTATCAGATAGTGATTGTAGTTCATAAATCTAAGCCTATATTCATCATTTATTTCGGATTTAGATGGAAGAAATTAAAAATTTTGTAAAAACTTTCCAAAAACAAAAATTAAGATTTGAAGGTCCATTTGATATCGGAATTAGACAAATTTTATATGGTTGAAATCGTATCGGAACGAGTGTTCAAATTTCGTGGGTTTTCCCAAGATTTGAGACGTAGGTCCCACTACCGAATATTTTAATGAATTTTAGATTTTTATCCGGAAAATTTATAAATTCATATGGAATTATATCCTATGATTCCTATGATTCGTATTGAATATATCGAATTGTTTGTGAATAGATTTGAAGCTTTTGGAGTCAAATTTAAAAGGAAAAGTTGTGGTTGAATAATTGATTGAAATTTGCAAAGCGAGGTAAGTGTCGTGGTTAACCTTGACTTGAGGGAATAGAACCCTTAATTTAATTGTTATGTGAATTTCATGTGAACGACGTATAGGCAAAGTGACGAGTGTCTATACGTCATCAAATTAATTGTTTGCCTGCTTACTTGAAAAATTATAAATTATTTTAAATCATGAATTTATTTATTATAATAACTGTTTCTTTCCTATTCTTTACCAAACATTAATTCTTGAATTCCTGCATTAATTGTTACATGCTACTTGAATTATGTGTCTTAATTGTTATTTAACATTTAGCATATTAAATATTAAACTGCCTATTTTCTCCCTGATTTCTATAATAATTTGCTATTTGATCTTGTCTGTTTCATGATTAAATCATAATTATTGTACGCTTGTTGTCTTATAATTTCATATTAATTGTTCCATTTATTGGGGAAGTTCCTTCTATAAGAATTGGTAAATGAATATATTGGAGGATCGGGTTGCACGCCGCAACAGACTTATGAAAAGTCTATATTGGAGGATCGGATTGCACGCCGCAACAGACTTATGAAAAGTCCATATTGAAGGATCGGGTTGCACGTCGCAACAGACTTATGAAAAGTTCATATTTGAGGATCGGGTTGCACGCCGCAATAGACTTATGAAAAGTCCATATTGGAGGATCGGATTGCACGCTGCAACAGACTTATGAAAAGTCCATACTGGAGGATCGGGTTGCACGCCGCAACATACTTATGAAAAGTCCATATTGGAGGATCGGGTTGCACGCCACAACAGACTTATTTAAAAGTCAATATACATATATATATATATTGAAGGATCGGGTTGCACACCGCAATAGACTTGATTAAAATGAATATACTGGAGGAGCGGGTTGCACGCCGCAATAGAACTGAATGTGAATATATTGTGAGAGCGGGTTGCACGCTGCAACTGAATTAATGGAAATGATAATTGGTTATGACTGCTGAGTTGCCTTCAATTATTATAAATGAATTACCTAATTTAATTCTATTATTGTTGTTATTACTAATATTGCGTACAAGTTAATGTAAGTGAACCACCTTAGCCTCGTCACTACTTCGTCGAGGTTAGGCTCAGCACTTACTAGTACATGAGGTCGGTTGTACTGATACTACACTCTGCACTTCTTGTGCAGATTTTGGAGTTGGTCCCAGCGGCGTACCATAGACTTGCTCGGATTTCAGCTACCAGAGGAGACTTGAGGTATAACTGCATGGCGTCCGTAGTTCTGAAGTCCTCGTCTATTTTACTTTTGCTGTGTGTTTATTCCCAGAAAGCTTTATTTTATTCAGACCTTATTTGTATTTATTCTACAAGCTCGTGCACTTGTGACACCAATTCTGGGATGGTATTTAGACACCGTTGTTTTTATGGATTATTCACTATATTTCAAACTTTGCTTCCGCTTTTGTTTTCTTGATTATTAATAATTTAAAAATTATTTAAAAATTGGTTAATATTATTCTAATGTTGGCTTGCCTAGCAAGAAAAGTGTTAGGCGCCATCATGGTCCGAAGGAGGGAATTTCGGGCCGTGACAGTTGGTATCAGAGTACTAGGTTACATAGGTCTCACGAGTCACGAGCAAGCTTAGTAGAGTCTGAAGGATCGGTACGGACACGTCTGTACTTATCTCTTAGAGGCTATGAAGTTTAGGAACAATATCACTTCTTTCTTATTCTGTCATGCGATTTTATTCTATCATCGATGATTGAATCATTCGACTCTTAGTCTCTCATAGATGGTGAGAACACGTAACACCTCTACCGATGGACAGGGACCAGAACCCCCAGTGGAAACTATGGCTAGAGGTAGAGGTCGAGGCTGAGGTCGTGCTAGAGGCTGAGGCAGAGGCCGAGGTAGAACTTAATCCAGAGCTCGAGCAGCTGCACCTGTTGTAGAACCTCAGGTGGACCTTTAGGAGGAGGTTCCAGTTCAGAATGTACCAGTTAGACCAGTTCAAGTCCCGGAAGGATTCATAGCCACTCCAGTACTTCAGGACACTCTAGTCCGTTTGGTAAGTCTTATGGAGGGCGTGGCCCAGAATGGTACATTTCCAATGGCACCAGCCATCTCACAGGCTGGGGGAGGAGCACAAACTCCCACTACTCCCGCTCCGGAGTAGATGGCTCCCCAGAATCAGGCTCCAGTAGCCCCACCAATTGGGGTAGTTCAGCCAGTTGTTGTGGCACAGATCGGTGATAGGCCCGCCATGTCTTTTGAGGCCTTATTGAGACTGGATAAGTTTACCAAGCTCTTTCAGTTCACTTCAGTGGTACACCTTATGAGGACCCATAGGATTATCTTGAACGGTGCCATGAGGTGCTGCGGAACATGGGTATAGTTGAGACTAATGGGGTTGATTTTGCTGTATTTTAGATAACGGGTTCCGCCAAGAGGTGGTGGAGAGATTATACATTGTCCGACCAGTTGGATCGCCTGCACTTACATGGGAGCAGTTCTCTCAGCTATTTCTGGAAAAGTTCCTCCCTATCACACTGAGAGACAAATTCCACAAGCAATTTAAGCTTCTACAGTAGGGCAGTATGACTGTTACTCAGTATGAGTCCCGTTTTGTGGATTTGGCCCGTCAGGCTCTCCTTTTACTACCTACGGAGGGAGAGAGAGTGAGTAGGTTTATTGAGAAACTCACTCACCCTATCAGACTTCAGATAACCAAGGAGACAGGAAGTGAGATTTCTTTTCAGGCGGCTGCTAATGTCGCAAGGAGGATCGAGATAGTTCTTGCACAGGAGAGAGGGCAGAGGTCCGATAAGAGGCCTCGTTAGTTCGGTGGTTTCAGTGGTGCCGCGTCTGGAGGCAGATGTAATTTTGGTAGGGGTCATCCTCCCAGACCATTTCATTCAGCACTTCATGTATCTCCCGGTGCTTCAGGGAGTCACGGTCCTATTATGCCTTACTTTGGGCAGCTAGTATTCAGTGCACATTCAGCTCCTATCAGTGCACCACCACTCCAGAGTTACTACAGTGGTTATCCGGCCCATCTGGGTCAGCTTCAGCTTCAGCAGCCGCGGCATCAAGATGGGTGTTACGAGTGTGGGAACATTGGTCACATCAGGAGGTATTGCCCTAGATTGGCGAGTAACAGATCTCGGCAAGATTCTCGTGCCATCATACCAGCACCGGTTGCTTCACCGCCTGCTCAGTCAGCTAGAGGTAGGGGTCAGGTAGCTAGAGGTGAAGGTCAGGCTATTAGAGGTGGAGGTCAGGCCATTAGAGGTGGAGGTCAGGCCAGTAGAGGTGGAGGTCAGACCGTTAGAGGTGGAGGCCAGCCAGTCAAAGGCCGTCCCAAGGACGCAGTTCAGAGTGGTGGGGCCCAGCCCCGATTTTATGCTTTTCCAGTTAGGCCTGAGGCCGAGTCATCTGATGCTGTAATCACATGTATTATTCCAGTTTTTCATAGAGATACTTCCGTTCTATTTGATCCAGGATCTACTTATTCCTATGTGTCCTCCTACTTTGCTTCATATTTGGTTGTGACTTGTGATTCTCTGAGTGCTTCTGTGTGTGTATCTACACCGGTGGGAGACTCTGTTGTAGTAGATCATGTCTATCGTTCGTGTGTGGTTACTATTGGTAATCTTGAGACTAGTGTGGATCTTCTACTTCTTGATATGGTAGATTTTGATATCATCTTAGGTATGGATTGGCTGTCTCCTTATCATGCTATATTGGATTGTCATACCAAGACAGTGACCCTAGTTATGCCGGGGTTACCTCGGTTAGAGTGGAAAGGAACTCCTGGCCATTCTGCCAGCAGGGTTATTTCTTATATGAAAGCTCGGCGTATGGTAGAGAAAAGGTGTCTAGCCTATTTGGCTTATATTCGCGATCCCAGTGCGGATGTCCCTTCTATGGTCTCGGTACCAGTTGTTCGTGAATTTCAGAAGTATTTCCTGTAGATCTGTTAGGGATGCCACCCGACAGAGATGTTGACTTCTGTATTGATTTGGCTCCGGGCACTCAGCCCATTTCTATTCTACCATACCGTACGACCCCGCCAGAGTTGAAAGAATTGAAAGAATAGTTACAAGACTTGCTTGATTAGGGATTCATTAGACCCAGTGTCTCGCCCTAGGGTGAACCAGTATTATTTGTAAAGAAGAAAGATGGCTCTATGCGAATGTATATAGACTATCGGCAGTTGAACAAGGCCACTATCAAAAACAAATATCTGCTGCCAAGAATTGATGGCTTATTTGATCAGCTTCAGGGTGCCAAGGTATTTTCAAAGATTGATTTGAGATCTGGTTACCATCAGTTGAAGATTAGGGCATATGATGTCCCTAAGACAGCTTTTTGGACTCGGTATG
>AWOL01S0058457.1:0-15564 GCA_000715115.1 Nicotiana otophora | reverse complement strand
CCATTAGCTGCAGATGTTCAGACTTTGGCTAATCAGTTCGTGAGGTTAGATGTTTCAGAACCCAGTCGGGTTCTAGCTTGCACAACCGCTCGATCTTCTTTATATGAGCGCATCAGAGAGAGAGAGTATGATGATCCTTATTTACTTGTCCTTAAGGACACGGTGCGGCACGGTGATGCCAAACAAGTTGCTGTGGGAGAAGATAGAGTTCTGCGAATGCAGGGTCGTATTTGTGTGCCTAATGTGAATGGGCTTCGTGAATTAATTCTTGAAGAGGCACACAGTTCCAGGTATTCTACTCATCCAGGTACCGCTAAAATGTATCAAGATTTGCGGCAACATTATTGGTGGAGGAGAATGAAAAAGGATATAGTTGCATATGTAGCTTGGTGTCTGAATTGTCAGTAAGTTAAATACGAGCATCAGAGACCTGGTGGTTTGCTTCAGAAGTTAGAAATTCCTGAGTGGAAGTGGGAGCGTATCACTATAGATTTTGTTGTTGGGCTCCCACGGACTCAGAGAAAATTTGATGTAGTTTGGGTCATTGTGGACAGGTTGACCAAGTCAGCACATTTCATTCCAGTGGCAGTTACCTATTCTTTAGAGAGGTTAGCAGAAATTTACATTCGTGAGATTTTCCGCCTTCATGGTATTCCCGTGTCTATTATATCAGATCGAGGTACGCAGTTTACCTCATATTTCTGGAGGGTTGTACAGTGTGAGTTAGGCAAGCGGGTGAAGTTGAGTACAACATTGCATCCACAGACAGATAGACAGTCAGAGCGCACTATTCAGATATTGGAGGATATGCTCCGCGCTTGTGTTATAGACTTTGGAGTTTCTTGGGATCATTTCATGCCACTTGCGGAGTTTGCTTATAATAATAGCTACCGGTCGAGCACTCAGATGGCTCCATATGAGGCATTATAAGGAAGGTAATGCCGATCGCTAGTTGGTTGTTTTGAACCGGGAGAGGCTCGGTTGTTGGGTACCGATTTGGTATAGGATGCCTTGGATAAGGTCAAGATTATTTAGGATCGACTTCGCACAGCTCAGTGTAGACAAAACAGTTATGCCTACCGAAAAGTTCGTGGTATTGCATTCATGGTTGGAGAAAGAATATTGCTTCGGGTTTCACCTATGAAAGGTGTAATGAGGTTCAGAAAGAAGGGCAAGTTGAGCCCTAGGTATATCAGACCCTTTTGAAATTCTCGAAAGGGTGGGTGAAGTAGCCTACAAGCTTGCATTACCACCTAGTTTATCAGTGGTTCATTCGATGTTCCATGTGTCTATGCTATCATGGTGATCCGTCCCATGTGTTAGATTTCAGCTCAGTCCAATTGGACAAAGATTTAACTTACGAGGAGGAGTCGGTGGCTATTCTAGCCCGGCAGGTATGACAGTTGAGGTCTAAGAGTTATCATTCAGTTCGAGTGAAATGGAGAGGTCAGCCGGTAGAGACATCTACCTGGGAGTCCGAGTCGGACATGCGGAGTAAATATCCGCACTTATTCACCAGCTCATGTACTTTTTTCTAACTCCGTTCGAGAACGAACGTTTGTTTTAGAGGGGGAGAATGTGATGGCCCAAAATGTCATCTTTAAATTTAATGAGTAATTCTGTGTTTTAAGATCTCGAAAAGCACCATTTATCATTCCTCGACTTGCATGCATAGCCCGTATAATTTTTCGGAAAATGTTTATGTGAAAAATAGATTAAAATGTGAAATAGAGCTTTAAAACTCAACTAAGTTGACTTTAGTTAATATTTTGTGCAAACGGACCCGGATCAGTGTTTTGACAATTCCGGTAGATCCGTATCGTGATTTAGGACTTGGGCGTATGCCCGAAATCAAATTCCGAGGTCCCTAGCTCGAGATATGGAATTTTGAAAGCTTAATGATTTCTAAGATATTACTAGAGTTGGATTTATTGACCTCGGGTCCGTATTTTGGTTCTGGAGCCCGGTATAGGTCCACTATAATATTTGTGACTTGACTGCCGAATTTGGTGAGAATCGGAGTTGATTTGACGTGATTCGGACGTCCGGTTGTAAAAATATAAGTTTTAAAGTTTTCTTGAAAACTTCCTTTGATTTGGTATCCGATTCGTAGTTCTAGGTGTTATTTTGGCGATTTGATCGCGCGAGCAAGTTCGTATGATATTTTAGGACTTGTGAGCATGTTTGGTTTGGAGCCCCGAGGGCTCGGGTAAATTTCGGATAGGCTACTGGATGTTTTGGACTTTGAAAATCTGGTATTTTGCTGCAGCAGGTATTGTGGCATAACATTCTTCGCGTTCGCGAAGGTACTCTCGCGAACGCGAAGAGTAAACTGGGTAGCTAAAGTTTTCTTCTTCGCGAACGCGAAGCGATGGGGGCATTACCCTTCGCGAACGCGACCATCTCCTTGCGAACGCGTAGTGTTAGGAACACCTGGGGGAGGGTTGATCATTCCTTCATCGTAAACGCGAGCAATGCCTCGCGAACGCGAAGGCTTACTCGTGAATGCGAAAGCCACGGGCTGCAACTCATCGCAAATTCGACAGGCCCTTCGCGAATGCGAAAGAGGCCTGACCCCTGTGACTTAAAACATAACCAAAACAGGATTTTTCTCATTTTTCACAAACCCTCAATTATAACTCGGCTTAGGGGCGATTTCAAAGGAGTTTTTCGCGATTTCGAAGTGGGTAAGTATTCTTTATCATATAGTGATTGTATTTCATAAATCTAAGCCTATATTCATCATTTATTTCAGATTTAGATAGAAGAAATTGAAATTATTGTAAAAACTTTCCAAAAACGAAAAATTAAGATTTGAAGGTCCATTTGATATCGGAATTGGAAAAGTTTTGTATGATTGAACTCATATCGGAACGGCTATTCGGATTTCGTGAGTTTTCTTTGGGATTTGAGATGTGGGTGCCGAAAATTTTAATGCATTTTGTATTTTTATCCGGAAAATTAGTAAATTCATATGGAATTAATTCCTATGATTCGTATTGAATATATCGAATTGTTTGTGAATAGATTTGAAGCTTTCAGAGTCAAATTTAAACGGAAAAGCTGTGGTCGAATAATGTATTGGAATTTGCAAAGCGAGGTAAGTGTCGTGGTTAACCTTGACTTGAGGGAATAGAATCCTTAATTA
The DNA here is from genome assembly GCA_000715115.1 of Nicotiana otophora. Lineage (NCBI taxonomy): Eukaryota > Viridiplantae > Streptophyta > Magnoliopsida > Solanales > Solanaceae > Nicotiana > Nicotiana otophora. The sequence goes on along the minus strand of AWOL01S0058457.1, from coordinate 12,416 downwards.
AATTGTTATGTGAATTGCATGTGAACGACGTATAGGCGAGGTGACGAGTGTCTATACATCGTCAAATTAATTGTTTGCCTGCTTACTTGAAAAATTATAAATTATTTTAAATCATGAATTTATTTATTGTAATAACTGTTTCTTTCCTATTCTTTACCAAATATTAATTCTTGAATTCCTGCATTAATTGTTACATGCTACTTGAATTATGTGTCTTAATTGTTATTTGACATTTAGCATATTAAATTTTAAAATGCCTATTTTCTCCCTGATTTCTATAATAATTTGCTATTTGATNGAATATATTGGTGGAGCGGGTTGCATGCTGCAACAGAACTGAATGTGAATATATTGTGAGAGCGGGTTGCACGCTGCAACAGAATTAATGGAAATGATAATTGGTTATGATTGCTGAGTTGCCTTCAATTATTATAAATGAATTACCCGATTTATTTCTATTATTGTTGTTATTACTAATATTGCGTACATGTTAATGTAAGTGAACCGCCTTAGCCTTGTCACTACTTCGTCGAGGTTAGACTCAGCACTTACCAATACATGGGGTCGGTTGTACTGATACTATACTCTGCACTTCTTGTGCAGATTTTGGAGTTGGTCCCATCGGCGTACCATAGACTTGCTCGAATTTCAGCTACCAGAGGAGACATGAGGTATAACTGCATGGCGTCCGCAGTTCTGAAGTCCCCGTCTATTTTACTTTAGCTGTGTGTTTATTCCCAGACAACTTTATTTTATTCAGACCTTATTTGTATTTATTCTAGAAGCTCGTGCACTTGTGACACCAATTCTGGGATAGTATTTAGACACCGTTATTTTTATGGATTATTTACTATATTGCAAACTTTGCTTCCGCTTTTGTTTCCTTGATTATTAATAATTTAAAAATTATTTAATATTATTCTAACGTTGGCTTGCCTAGCAAGTGAAATGTTAGGCACCATCACGGTGCGAAGGAGGGAATTTCGGGTCGTGACACATCCGATAAAAAACTACTTTGGCTCCTAAAGTTTCTGTTAATCATGTATTATATTAATTAGAATATGGATTTGAGAAGGGGATTCTCAGATTCTTATATTGCATCGAGGCTAAGAGGTCCCTTATTTGTTCTAAATGATTTGTCTAATGACCACAGAAAAACTCTGTACAGTCATTATTTTAATTATATACTTTTTAATTTTATTTTGTTATGTTGAACTAACAGCTCATGTATGTGAAATACAATTTTTGGTAAATTCAAAAGTAAATAACTTATACATATAAATAAATTTTGATTATAACTCTAATAGAGTTTGTAAGAAAGTAACCACAGTGGTAAATATTTTTATGTCTTGTCATAATCAAATTCATCTGTGATTGTGAATACAAGAAGTGAAAACCCGTCCCATTAAATTTGCTTCTTTCTGGTTTCCTTAAGAGAATGTGATAGCAATATGTGACAAGTCTAAAAGAAGACAAAATTATTATCCTGAAGATATCAATGGATGTGGATGTGGCAATAGACAAAATTATAATCGTCATCATTGTGGTAATGAGAATAATAAGATTCTCAAAATAATCCTTCACTATGTGAAAGTAATGTTTGTCATATATTTGACACGAGATTTTGTAAAGCACATATAGATGATTATGGTCCATTCATGATGTGAATGTGACAACATGTAATTTATGAATACATATTCATTCTTGGAAGAATATGAATGTGCTAATGGTAGTGAATATACCATGTACACTCACCTCTAGAAGGAGGGTTGAGATGAAATAAGCAAATAATTTTATTATTATGGCATGAATTGTCATTGATCACGTACTGTGATGATCCGATAGGTCATTTTGAGTTTTAGTCTTTATTGCCGTGTTCTGAGACCTCGACTAGCTCAATTTAGTATTTTTCGATTTGCGTGTGCAGTCCGTGTCTTGATCCGGAAAGGTTTTATGTAAAAATTGAAAAAAATATGAAATTTTGCCTTAAAAATGATTTAAGTTAACTACGGTAAATATTTTGCGTAAACGGACCCGGATTTTTGTTATGACTGTCCCGGTGGGTCTGAATCGTGATTTGGGACTTGGGCGTAAGCTCGTAATGTAATTTAGAAGTCCCTAACTTGATTTAACGTGATTTGTTGAAGACTAGTAATTTGAAGGCTTAAAGAATTCCTAAGTTTGACCGTAGGTTGACTTTGTTTCTACCGGGTTCGGATTTCAGTTCCGGAACTTGGAATAGGTTCATTTCACTATTTATGACTTGTCTGCAAAATTTGGTGCAAAACAGAATTGATTTGACGTGATTCAGACGTCCGATTGTAAATTTGCAAGTTTTGAGTTTCTTTAAAAATTTCATACATTTTGATATCCGATTCGTAGTTATTGGTGTTATTTTGGTATTTTGATCGTGCGAGCGAGTTTGTATGATATTTTTAGACTTGTGTGGATGTTTGGTTTGGAGCCCCGAGGGTTCGGGTGAGTTTCAGATGAGTTTCAGAGAGTTCATAGGAGTTTAGATTTTTGCTGGTACTCATATCTCGCATTTGCGAGAAATAGGGCGCATTTACGAGCTTCATCATCGCATTTGCGAAGAGCACAGTGGCCTGAAGAGTTCGCATTTGCGAACTCCCAATCACATTTGCGATACTGGCCTGACATAGGCATTGGTCGCATTTTCGATCACACGGATCGCTTTTGCGAATCGTCCATGTTCGCATTTGCGAATAAATCATCGCATTTGTGATGACTGCAGGGGTGTGAAAGTTTTTGCATTTGCGATAGATCCCTAGAATTTACGGGGTTCGCATTTGTGAACCCCCGGTCGCAAGTGCGACTGGAGAAAAGCTGAGGGATGGGATTGTTAGCCTCATTTTTATATTTTGGAACCCTACACTCGGTATGAGGCGATTTTGAAGAGGGAATTTCATCTACAAACTTTGGGTGAGTGATTATAATCCATTTCTAATCCTATTATATCAATTTATCTCAGATTTTAACATCAAAATCATGTGAATCAAAGTGAAAATTTGTGAAACCTTGTCAAGTTTTTAAAAAATAAGAAATTGAATTTTGAGAGTTGGTTTGGACTCGAATTTTGAAACTAATTACATATATGAACTCATGGGGTAATGTGTATTCGGAATCTACCATTGGACCCGGGTTTTAACCGGACGGACCCCGAGTTGACTTTTGTTGACGTTTTAGGAAAAGTGTATAGATCTTTGCTTTATCTATTGTAATTGATTTTCCTAGCATTGTTTGATGATATTAAGTCGATTTTGGTTAGATTCAATTGGTTTGGAGGCGAAGTTTAGAGGAAAGATGCTGATTGAGATTTGATTTGGTTGCGGAGCGAGGTAAGTGTTGGGTCTAACCTTGATTTGAGAGAATTAGGAACCCTTGAACTATATGTCATGTGAATTACGTGTGAAACGACGTATATGCGAGGTGACGAGTATATATACGCTGTCAAAATGATTGTTTCCATGCCTTTACGTATTTCATGAATTATCTCATTCCATGCCTTAATTGCTTTCTATGCCGTAATTTGTTACTTGTCATTAATTATTCTTGTATTGAATTATTCGTTCCTTTCATGACTCTGTGATTAGTTGCTACTTGCCTTAATTGTCTTGCTTGCACAGCTTAATTGTCACGTACTTTACTTGTCTTGTTGCTTTTGTATTATTTGTAGCGTTCCTTTGATTAGTACGTGGTTCCTTTATTGCTTTGTTTTCATATTCTTTAATTATAGAGATTCTTGTAAATTGGGCTATTGGATTGATTACATTTATTAAAATTGTTTATGGACCGGGTTGCACGCCGCAACAGTTGTGATAGGTGAAATAAGAGAGGATTTTGATATTTGATTATAATGATATGGTGGGATCGGGTTGCACGCTGCAACGTTTGTGTACGTAATACTTGATATTGATAAATTATGACATGGTAAAATAAGAGAGGATTATGGCATTGATTATGATGATATGATATGGTGGGATCGGGTTGCGCGCCACAACGGATTGTGTATGTTATGTTCGTTGTTGTTATTATGTTGGTTTCCAATATTGTTACATGAAATTATGAGATCTGTTATTCTGGGTTCTCTGATTGCGAGGATTGAGTTCATTTTCATTGATTACCTGCCTTACTTTCTTTTCCTATTTTTCCTTCACTATTGTTATTATTATTATTATTACCGCGTATAGGTTATTGTAAGTGACTCGCCTTAGCGTCCTCACTACTTTGTCGAGGTTAGGCTCGACACTTACAAAGTACATGGGGTCGGTTGTACTCATACTACACTATGCACTTCTTGTGCAGATTTCGGAGTGGGTCCTAGCGAAGTCTAGTAGATTTGCTCGGATCCAATGCTTGACAGATACTTGAGGTACAATTGCACAACGTTCGCAGCCCTAAAGTCCCCTTCTACTTCATTTTGGTTGTTTATTTTGATTTAGACAGTTATGTTTATTTCAAACCATTATTTGTAGTATTTTAGATGCTCATGTATTCGCGACACCAATTCTGGGATTGTATTTGCATTTCGCCGCTTATTAGTTTATTTACTCCATTTCAGTCTATTCAGCTTATTAGTTTTCATTTGCTTTGTATTGTTAAAAATGGTTAATAACTATATCTAACGTTTGCTTGCCTAGCAAGTGAAATGTTAGGCGCTATCACGATCCCGATGGTGGGAATTCCGGGGCGTGACAAGTTGGTATCAGAGAACTAGGTTGCCTAGGTCTCACGAGTGATGAGAAAGCTTAGTAGAGTCTGGAGGATCGGTACAGAGATGTCTATAATTATCTTCCAGAGGCAATGGAGTTTTAGGAAAATTTTTACTTCTTTCTTTCTCTATAGTGCGATTTCATTCTATCATTAATGGTTGAACCATTCTATTCTTGTTCTCTCGCAGATGGTGAGAATACGCACAATATCTGCAGCTGGACAGGAGCCAGAGCTCCCTATGGAAGCTACTACTAGGGGAAGAGACCGAGGTCGAGGTGAGCTAGTGGCTGAGGCAAGGGAAGAGCTCAGCTTAGAGCTCGGGTAGCAGCACCCTCAGAGGGGCCTCAGGTGGATCATGAGGAGGAGTTCCCAATGCAGACCATAACCATCGGACCAGTTCTGGTCCCGGAGGGGCTCATAGCCACTCCAGTGCTTTAGGACGCTCTAGTCCGCTTGGTTGTCCTTATGGAGAGTGTGGCCCAGATCGGTACATTTCTGGTGGCACCAACCATCTATTAGATTGGGGGAGGAGCACAGACTCCCGCTACTCACACCCCGGAGCAGGTGGCTCCCCTATATTAGACTCTAGCAGCCCAACCAGTTGGGGTGGTTCAGCCGGTTGTTTTGGTACATGCCGGTGATAGGACCACTATGTCTTTTGAGACCTTGTTGAGGCTGGATAAGTTTACCAACATCTTTCCTATTCATTTCAGCGGTGCACTTTTGAGGACCCGCATGATTACTTGGATTGCTGCCATGAGGTGTTGCACAACATGGGTATTGTTAATACCAATGGGGTCGACTTTGTAGTGTTTCAGATGACTGGTTCTGCCAAGAGATGGTGGATGAGAGATTATATGTTGACTAAATCAACTGGATCGCTTGCACTTACCTGGGATCAGTTTTCACAACTATTTCTAAAGAAGCTCATTCCTTTCACTTTGAGAGAGGATTACCTCATGCAGTTTGAATGTCTTCAGCAGGATAGTATGACTGTTACCCAATATGAGACTCGAATTATGGACCTAGCTCACCATGCCATTGTTTTACTCCCTACTGAGAGGGAGAGAGTGAGGAGATTCATTAATAGGCTCACTTTCAATATCATGATACAGATGGCCAAGGAAACTGGGGACAATATTTCTTTCCAGAGGAGCGTAGATATTGCTAGACGGATCGAGATAGTTCACGATTAGGAGAGGGGGCCAGTGTCTAATAAGAGGCCTTGTCATTCTAGTAGTTTCAGCGGTGCCTCATTTGGAGGCAGGGGTACTTTTTGTAGAGGCCATCCTCCTAGGCCATTTCAGTCAGCGCTTTAGGCATCCCACAATGCCTCGGGGAGTTGTGGCCCTTATGTATCTCATTTTAGGCAGCCAACCTATAATGCACTATCAGCTCTTATTAGTGCGCGTCCGATCCAGAGCTACCATCATGGTTATCCGGCCCGTTCGAGTTAACTTTAGCTTCAGCATCCATAACAGCAGGAGAGATGCTTTGAGTGTGGGGGTATTGGTCACATCAGGTGGTACTGCCCGAGATTGTTGAGCAGTTTGCCGCATCAGAGTTATCATGCCATGGTTCAGGCACTGGTTGTTTCACTGCCCCCTAAGCCAACTAGAGGTAGGGGTCAGGCTGCCAGAGGTGGAGGTCAGGCTGTTAGAGGTGGAGGACAGCCAACTAGAGGCTGTCCGAGAGACGGAGGTCTGGGTGGTGGGGCCTATCCCCGATTTTATCATTCCCAGCTAGACTTGAGGCCGAATCATCTGACGCCGTTATCACAAGTATTATTCCAGTTTGGCATAAAGATGCTTCAGTTCTATTTGATCTGGGCTCTACTTATTCCTATGTGTCATCCTATTTTGCTTCATATTTGGTTGTGCCTCGTGATTCTTTGAGTGCTTCTGTGTATGTTTCCATGCCTGTGGGAGATTCTATTGTTGTAGAGCATGTCTATTGCTTATGTGTGATTACTATTGGGAATCTTGAGACTAGTGCAGATCTCCTACTTCTTGATATGGTAGACTTTGATGTTATTTTGGGCATGGATTGGCTGTTACCTTATCATGCTATATTGGATTGTCACGCCAAGACGGTGACCTTAGCCATGTAGGTATTGCCTCGATTAGAGTGGAAAGGGACTAATGGCCATTCTACTGGCAGGGTTATTTCTTATGTCAAGGCTCGATGCATGGTCAAAAAGAGATGTCTAGCTTATTTAGCATATATTCGCGATTTTAGTGTGGAGGTTCCTTCCATGGATTCGGCACCAGTTGTGCGTGAGTTTCCAGAGGTGTTTCCTGTAGATCTGCCTAGGATGCCACTCGACAGAGATATTGACTTATGTATTGATTTGGCTCCGGGCACTCAGCCCATTTCTATTCCACCACACCATATGGCCCCGCTGGTGTTGAAGGAATTAAAGCAGCAGTTGAAATATTTGCTTGATAAGGGATTCATTAGACCTAGTGTCTCACCTTGGGGTGTGTCAGTGTTGTTTGTAAAGAAGAAGGATGGCTCGATGAGGATGTGTATAGACTATCGACATTTGAATAAAGTCACTATCAAGAACAAGTATATGTTGCCGAGAATTGATGACTTATTTGATCAGCTTCAGGGTGCCAAGGTGTTTACGAAGATTGCTTTGAGGCATGACTACCATCAATTGAATAATAGGGAATTGGATATCCCTAAGACGCTTTTCGGACTCGGTATGGGCATTATGAGTTCCTAGTGATGTCATTTGGGTTGTCAAATGGCCCATAAGCATTTATGGATTTGCTGAACCGGGTATTCAAGACCTATTTGGATTCTTTTGTGACCGTATTCATTGATGATATCTTGATCTACTCCTGCAGTCGAGAGGAACATGAGCAATATCTTAGAGTTGTACTTCAGACTCTAAGAGATAGTTAGTTATATGCCAAATTTTCAAAGTGTGAGTTTTGGTGGGACTCGGTCACCTTTTTGGGACATGTTGTATCAGCTGAGGGCATAAAAATGGATCCTAAGAAGATAGAGGCAGTTCAAAACTAGCCTAATCCTACTTTAGCTATAGAGATTCAGAGCTTCCGGGGTTTGGCGGGGTATTATCGCCGGTTTGTGGAGGGGTTTTCATCCATATCATCCCCATTGAATAGATTGACCCAGAAGGGTGCTCCATTCAGGTGGTCGGATAAGTGTGAGTTGTGCTTTTAGAAGCTCAACTGCCTTGACTATAATGCCAGTGTTGGCGTTGCCCACATGTTCAAGATCATACATGGTGTATTGTGATGCATCGCATATTTGGTTCATTGTAGTATTAATGCAGGATGACAGGGTGATTGCATATGCTTCACGACAGTTGAAGGTGCATGAGAAGAATTACCCTGTTCATAACTTAGAGTTGGCAACCATTGTTCATGCACTGGAGATTTGGAAGCATTACCTTTACGACGTGTCGTGTGAGGTGTTCATGGATCATCAGAGTCTACAGTATTTGTTCAAGCAAAAGGATCTCAACTTAAGGCAGCAGAAGTGGTTGGAGTTCTTGAAAGACTATGATATCACCATTTTGTATCACCCCGAGAAGGCCAATATGGTGGCCGATCCTTTGAGTAGAAAGTCTGTGAGTATGGGTAGCCCTGCGTATCTTCCAGTTGGTAAGAGGCTGCTAGCATGAGATGTTCAGACTTTGGCCAATCGGTTCGTGAGGTTAAATGTTTCGAAGCCCAGTCGTGTTCTAGCTTGCACGGTCTCTTGGTCTTCTTTGTATGAGCGCATCAGAGAGCGTCAATATGATGAGCCCTATTTGCTTATCCTTAAGGACACGGTGTGGCACGGTGGTGCCAAGCAGGTTACTATTAGAGATGATGGGGTGTTGCGGATGCATGATCGGATTTGTGTGCCTAATGTGGATGGGCTTCATGACTTGATTCTTGAGGAAGCCCACAGTTCCCGGTATTCTATTCATCTGGGTACCGCCAAGATGTATCAGGACTTGCGGTAGCATTATTGGTGGAAGATAATGAAGAAGGATATAGTTGCATATGTGGCTCGGTGTCTGAATTGTCAGCAAGTAATGTACGAGCATCAGAGTCCTGGTGGTTTGCTTCTGAGGCTGGAGATTCCTGAGTGGAAGTGGGAGCGTATTATCATGGATTTTGTTGTTGGGCTCCCACAGACTCAGAAGAAGTTTGACGTGGTATTGCTCATTGTGGACAGTTTGACTAAGTCGGCACATTTCATTCTAGTAGTAGTTACCTATTCTTCAGAGCGGTTGGTTGAGATCTATATCCGCGAGAATGTCCGTCTTCACGGTGTGCCGGTTTCCATCATTTCTAATCGAGGTATGCAGTTCACCTCACACTTTTGGAGGGCCGTACAATGTGAGTTAGGCACAAGGGTTGAGTTGAGTAAAACATTTCACCCCCAGACGGTCGGACAGTTCGAGCGCACCATTCAGATATTAGAGGATATGCTTTGCTCTTGCGTTATGGATTTCGAGGGTTCTTGCGATCAGTTCTTGCCGCTTGTAGAACTTTCCTACAGTAATAACTACTAATCAAGTATTCAGATGGCTCCCTATGAGGCATTATACGGGAGGCGGTGCTGTTCTCCAGTTGGTTGGTTTGAGCCGGGGGAGGGTCGGTTATTGAGTACCGATTTGGTTCAGGATGCCTTGGAAAAGGTCAAGATGATTCAGGATCGACTTCGCATAGCTCAGTCTAGGCAAAATATTTATGCCGATCGGAGAGTTCATGATGGTGCATTCATGATTAGGGAGGGAGTATTGCTCCGAGTTTCACCCATGAAGGCTGTGATGAGGTTCAGAAAGAAGGGCAAGTTGAGCCCTAGGTATACCAGACCCTTTGAGATTCTGGAGAGAGTGGGTGAGGTGGCCTACAAGCTTATATTGCCACCTAGTTTATCAGCAGTTCATCCGGTGTTCCATGTCTCCATTATCCGAAAGTATCACGGTGATCCATCCCATCTGTTAGATTTCAGCTCAGTCCAATTGGACAAGGATTTGACTTACGAGGAAAAGCGGGTGGCCATTCTAGCCCGGCAAGTCCGAATGTTGAGGTCTAAATGTTATCCTTCAGTTCGAGCGCAGTGGAGAGGTCAGCCGATCAAGGAAGCGACGTGGTAGTCTGAGTCTGACATGCGGAGTAGATACCCACACCTTTTTACCAGTTCATGTACCTTCTTATGTCCATTCGCGGACGAACGTTTGTTTTAGAGGTGGAGAATGTGATGACCCTATAGGTCATTTTGAGTTTTAGCCTTTATTTTCTTATTTCGAGACCTCAGCTAGCTCCATTTAGTATTCCTCATTTTGCGTGAACATTCCGTGTCTTGTTCCAGAAAGTTTTTATATGAAAAATTGAAGAAATTATAAAATTTTGCCTTAAAAATGATTTGAGTTGACTACGGTCAACATTTTATGTAAACAGACCCGAATTTGTGTTCTGTCGGTCCCGGGGTGTCCGTATCGTGATTTGGGATTTGGGCGTATTCCCGTGAATCGAATTCGGAAGTCCCTAACTTGATTTAATGTGATTTGTTGAGAACTAGTAATTTGAAGGCTTAAAGAATTCCTAAGTTTGACCGTAGGTTGACTATGTTACTACTAGGTTTGGATTTCAGTTCCGGAACTTGGAATAGGTTCATTTCTTATGACTTGTCTACAAATTTTGGTGCAAAACGAAGTTGATTTGACGTGATTCGGACATCCTATTATAAATTTGCAAGTTCTTGAGGTTCTTTGAAATATTTCATACATTTTGATGTCCGATTCGTAGTTCTAGGTGTGATTTTTGTGTTTTGATCGCGCGAGCGAGTTTGCATGATGTGTTAGACTTGTGTGGAAGTTTGGTTTTTAGCCCTGAGGGCTCGGGTGAGTTTCAGACACATTTCGGAGAGTTCATAGGAGTTTAGATTTTTGCTGGTGCTCAAATCACGCATTTGGGAGAAATAGGTCGCATTTGCGACCTCCCAATCGCATTTGCGATACTGGCCTGGCCCGGGCATTGGTCGCATTTGTGATCACAGGGATCGTGTTTGCAAATTGTCCATGTTCACATTTGCGAACAAATCATCACATATGCGATGACAGCAGGGGTGTGAGACTTTTTGCAATTGCGATGGATTCCTCGCATTTGCGGGGTTCGGATTTGCGAACCCACGGTCGCAAATGCGACTGGACAAAAGCTGAGGGACAGGATATTTAGCCTCATTTCCATATTTTGGAACCCTAGGCTCGGTACGAGGCGATTTTGAAGAGGCAATTTCATCTACAAACTTTTGGGTGAGGAATTCTAATCCATTTCTAAACCTATTCCATCAATTTATCTTAGATTTTAACATCAAAATCATGTGAGTCAAAGTGAAAATTTGTGAAACCTTGTCAATTTTTTGAAAAATAAGAAATTGAGTTTTGAGAGTTGATTTGGACTCGAATTTTGAAACTAATCACATATATGAACTTGTGGGGTCATGGGTAGTTGGAATCTACCATTGGACCCGGGTTTTTACCAGGCGAGCCACAGGTTGACTTTTGTTGACGTTTTAGGAAAAGTGTAAAGATCTTGGTTTATCTATTGTAATTGATCTCCCTAGCATTGTTTGATGATATTAAGTCGATTTTGGTTAGATTCAATTGGTTTGGAGGCGAAGTTTAGAGGAAAGACCCTGATTGAGATTTGATTTGATTGCGGAGCGAGGTAAGTGTTGGGTCTAACCTTGAGTTGAGGGAATTAGGAACCCTTGAACTATATGTTATGTGAATTACGTGTGAAACGACGTATATGCGAGGTGACGAGTATATATACGCTGTCAAAATGATTGTTTCCATGCCTTTACGTATTTCATGAATTATCTCATTCCATGCCTTAATTGTAACATGCCATAACTGCTTTCTGTGCCGTAATTTGTTACTTGTCATTAATCATTCTTGTATTGAATTGTTCGTTCCTTCCATGACTTTGTGATTAATTTCTACCTGCGTTAATTGTCTTACTTGCACGCCTTAATTGTCACGTACTTTACTTGTCTTGTTGCTTTTGTATTATTTGTAGTGTTCCTTTGATTAGTACGTGGTTCCTTTATTGCTTTGTTTTCATATTCTTTAATTATAGAGATTCTTGTAAATTGAGCTATTGGATTGATTACATTTATTGAAATTGTTTATGGACCGGGTTGCACGCCGCAACAATTGTGATATGGAGGTATAAGGCAGGATTTTGATGTTGATTATAATGATATGGTGAAATCGGGTTGCACGCTGCAACTGTTGCGTACGTAATACTTAATGTTGATAAATTATGACATGGAGAAATAAGGGAGGATTATGACATTGATTATGATGATATAGTGGGATCAGATTACACGCTGTAACGGATTTTATATGTGATTCTTGATATTGATAAATGATGGTATGGTGAAATAATGGAGGATTGTGCGTGTACAGGTGGATCGGGTTGCGTGTCGCAACGAATTGTGTATGTTGTGTTCGTTGTTGTTATTGTGTTGGTTTCCAGCATTGTTACATGAAATTATGAGATTTGTTATTCTGGGTTCTCTGATTGCGAGGATTGAGTTCATTTTCATAGATTAACTGTTTTACTTTTATTTCCTGTTTGTCCTTCCCTATTATTATTATTATTATTATTATTATTATTATTATTATTATTATTATTATTATT
>AWOL01S0058456.1:0-10220 GCA_000715115.1 Nicotiana otophora | reverse complement strand
AGTTACTCCATATATTATTCCAAATATAAAAAGGTACATATATACTGTGTTTGTGTGTATATATATTTGAGATAATATTAGTTATTAGCTAAGGTACTCACAAAGAAAATAAATCAGAGAAACGTTTTTTGTTGTTGCTGAAACGGAGAATTTGGTCAAAGCCAATATGACATTGATACCACACTTTTAAGAATGAAAAAAGAAGAAAAACATACCCTATCAATCGAAGGAGAATGAAATATTGGATTTGAATAAGTGGAATGATAGCTTGAAAAGGCAGCGAAGCAAAAGGAGACTGTTTAGAAAATAATTGATTGCATATTATATTGATTTCCTTTTTGTTACCTAAATAAAGATAATCCCTTATTTTTGGGTGTTTGTTTTTCGTTGGAGATTGCATTATTAAGGGATACTTTCAGAAACAGTTTCCTAATATTTAAGAAATCAACCGTATTTGAGGGTATAACTTGTATACATTTGTCGTGTTTATGTTGTAGAATATGTTATTTAACTAATAGTTGTAGATTGTGAAATAATTTTTGATTTCATCAGTAATTATGAAAATTTCCCTTTATTATTTGTACTTATCAACGAGTCTTTAATTTATATATAAGATTTGAATAGCTATGTTATTTGGATGAACTCGTCATATATGCTATGCATCCACCCCTGAAAACATGTACATTTTACCAAATTATTGTCTTTATGTCCATCTTTAATATTATATTTTTAACAAAATATGGTATTATAACAAAGAATAAGATCTGACCTTCCCAAGTGAATTTGAGCATGAAGTATGGAAATGTCAAAGACAGCAGCAAAAATTTGAATGAGGGGACTGAATGCTGATGTAAAAACTGCACCCTTTTGCTTTACACACCATGACATTACAACATAGCACAAACCTGATCCCACCATTCCCTGCATACATTCACATATACTTTCATTATTTTGTATTCAAAATTTTAACTTCCACTTTCTTGAAGCATATATCATTGCAATCAAATGGAATTTAGAATAAGAAATTAAAATTATTAGATAGGAAAAAATATTGAGAGTTTGTTTGGTTTAGCTGATTCAAAGTAGTTGATCATAAGCACCACGTGCTGAAACTAATTTCATTAATGAGGAGTTACATATTTGGATAGAAGTGTTGAAACTAATTATGAGCAATTAACAGTGAAAAGTGATAATAAGCACCTTTTCTGATAAAATGACTTAAATAGCATCCTTAAAATTGTTTACAATAAATATAAATTTAAGAGTATTTTTACATGAAAATTGGCGAACGAGAAAATAGAACAAAGGAGTTGGAGTTTTGTTTGTGAAGGGTATGTCGAGGATTGCAAAAAAATTAGTCAAACCAAAAATATTTATAAGCTGAAAAATTATAAGTTGCGATAACTAACTTACTGCTTTTGACTAATTTTGGTTGCTTGGGCTTATAAGCACTTTTGATATTTACGAGATACACATTAGAAGGTATTGTATTCAAAAGTATGAGAAGGAGGTTACTTACACCAAATATGACACTTAGGATCTCTAATCCACCTTTGAGTATCCATTTGGATACATTTCTGGTAATGATAAAGCTCAAAATTGCAGACTGAAAAGCTCCAAAAAATGACATAATTGCAGTGCTTGAGTACTGATAAGGATAATCTTTGCTAATTCTAGCTTGTACTAGAAACCAAGCAGACCACACAAAACAACCTGCAAATAGAAATATTGAACCAAGAAACCAACTCTTTTTTCTGTGACTTGATTCAACTTCTGATTCTGCTGATGGATTTATCAATGCCATTCCTTTGTATAGAGTGAGTATTAATGCTCCACCAAGACAGAATAGAATGCCTAATATCTTTGCTCTTCCACTCCTGCTTTTTAGTTTTATTTTTTCTTGCCTGTGAAAATTTATAGGTTAAAAAAAAGGCATAAGTATGTAATTGTATGACACAACTTTTCTTGCAAAAAAGATAAACCAAGCCTCCTATTCTGCTACTAATCTAACTTCTTGGCATGGTTCCTTCTGCTGTATAAAATTAAAGATCCAAAGTTTGAAAGCGACACAGATTAATTTCATATATGCTGCCCAGAACGCTAAAAGGTGGGGGATAGAAAAGATAAATAAATAAATGACTATAAGGCATCATGCATGTCTGTTGGAGCGAATTAGATGATCTGGCCGAGGGCTGCCCCCTCTTCCCCTCACTCTCCTTTCCCTAATATGAACCTTGAGTCATCAAAGCCTTTCTGACTCGGCCTGGCCCGATCTCAGGGTGAGGCAAGGAATTGTTTCCAATGTTCGTTGTTCAATATCTCGGCTGCTCAATAAGTATCATTCAACTTTAATTTATTGCACTAAAATGAAAAGAAGTCTTGGAACAGCGATAAAATAGTTTTCGTGTAACCAATAGGTCACGAGTTCGAGTCGTGAAAGCAGACACTAATGCTTGCATTAGAATAGACTGTTTACATCACACCTCTTCTAGTGCGGCCAGTAGCGGAGGTAGGACTTCTGTTAAGGGAATTCAAAAAAAAAAACTAAAATCATAAAAGAAATTGCTGAACAACCTTACAGAGGTTTTGAACCTCCTTGTCACTGAGCTTTGCTTTTGGGCAATGTCTAGGGGATTCAAAATATAAAATATAGATATTCGAACTGGATTTTGCCTTATATTCAGTGTAATTTTCCAACGAAGAGGGTTCAGGTGAACACCCTTCCGCCTCCTAAATCTGCCCATGGGTGCGGCCCTTCCTGGACCCTTCGTGAATGCATGATGCCTTGTGCATCGGACTACCATTTTACTAAAATCGTAAAAGTAACTTTTTCAAAAACAAATATTACTCAACCTATGCCTATCACAGAAAATGAAGAATGTCGGAACATACTAGGCTGGTGGCTGCCACTTCACAAGTCTATCTTATATATCATCCACGTGACACCACTTAAAAAACTTATTTTATTTTAAGTGAGTAGAAAATGGGTTTTTATTTTTTAAATGGTATCAGAATACTATATAAGGCGAGTGCTGACGTGTACGCTACCTACATGACACTATACTTTTTTTGTGTTATATAGGCATAGTTGATTTATCATTTTGCTACAAAACATTAGTTATATAACTTTGATACAATAAACTGAAATTTAAATGATTATTTATGTTTACCTAAGTAGCAAGGCCAAAATGAAAGTGATGACAGGCACCATATTGAGGAAAGCACAGCTAAATGTTGTTGATGTGTATTCCAGCCCAAGTAAGAAGAAATATTGAGTGAATGTACCCCTGAAATTAAAACAGCTATTTATCAGAGTTTGTTGTGATTGACTAGAGCAGAACATAATATTTAGAATTATTGGAATAAATAACTCTTATGTATAGAATAATATGTAAAAACTCACCCCAGCAATGCACTGATAAACAGAGAACAGATAATGCGAGCCGTTAATTTTGATGCCACTTTTCTGCAAGGCAAAGCAAAGATGTTATTCTTTCTCGGAGTGTACGTAAGCCGGGTTGGTTCGGATTTTTCCATTACTTAACCAAACTAATTGTTTCGGATTTTTGAATCTATGAACCAAACCAAACCAAACCAACAAAAGTCGAGTTTTTCAATCGCGGTTTTTCTAGGATTTTTCGGTTTTCACGAATATTTTGGGTTTTTTCCGACAGAATCTTCATAGCATAAAATTTATAATTTGTGTTCCAATATTTCTTAGATCCTAGTAGGATAAAACTATATAAGTGTTATCCAATAAAATAATATAAAATAATGTGAGATGAGTCATGATTATACTAAAATACTCAACAAATCGCATAAAATAAATATTGCTAATTAATAAGCCATAATAAAAATAAACATATTCTAAAAGTACTAAGTCATGTTAAAATAAGTACGAATAATAAATACTAAATATTAATTACATGACTAAATAATATTAAAAGTAAGTTATGCATTTTCACCGTCTAAACCAATGCAAAACTAAAAAGAATAAATATCCAATACTATTGTCATTCCTAGTATTGAATTGAATTTTTTTTTTGTTAACATTAGTATTGATTTGATTTTGCTTTGGGTTTTATTTGAGTTACTAACTTTTATTGGCTATAAAACATATTTGACCATTCAAAAGTTCTAAGTACAAGCTTGAAATAATATATTAAAAGAGTGAACTATGAAAAAGTTTAAAAAATATTTATAAATTATATTATAATTATTATTTTTATGTATAAAATATTCTTAAACTTGTATACATGTAATGTCGGGTTGGTTTGGTTTGGTTTCGGTTTGACTTTTTTTAGTTAAAACCAAACCGAACCAATTATGGTCGGGTTTTTTTTTCTAACACCAAACCAAACCATAGTCAGGTTTTTTTTCTTGGTTTGACTCGGATTATCGATTTGGTACGGTTTGTCGGTTTTCTTTGTACACCCCTACTTCTAGCTGCTTTGGGAAATATATATTCTAAGCAATTAACTTGTATCTACTAACACCGCAAATAAAGGTCCTAAAATTCAGGATGGCAATATCAGACGTTAGTAATGGAGTTCTAAATTTAATTTTTGTACATATTTATATAGAATTTGAACAAAAGTTATTGAATATGCATGAACCTATATATTGGCTTTTAACTCCATCCCTGACCACAAATAATATTTGGACTAACGATATAATTTAACATTAATAGCAAGTTGTCTATCTTATTTTTCAGGTAAATAGCTCCACTTACTTTGCGCTACTTGAGCAATTATATATACTGACAGTGTTAGAATTATTCACACGTTCAGTGTAATTTAACTTGTTACTTCCCTTATTCTTCAAAGTAACTAGTTTCGCGTATCTTAGGCAGTTACTTGTCATTATTGTTAAGGTGGTCTTATAGTGTAAAAATTACAATATTAGGATATAAAAATTAAACTCATTATGAATATTTATATCTAATTGTCTTTTAGGTAACCTAATATAATTTTTAAAAAACNTAATGCGAGCCGTTAATTTTGATGCCACTTTTCTGCAAGGCAAAGCAAAGATGTTATTCTTTCTGGGAGTGTACGTAGACTGGGTTGGTTCGGATTTTTCTATTACTAAATCAAACTAATTGTTTCGGATTTTTGAATCTATGAACCAAACCAAACTAACAAAAGTCGGATTTTTCAATCGCGAGTTTTCTCGGGTTTTTCGGTTTTCACAAATTTTTTGGGTTTTTTCCGACAGAATCTTCATAGCATTAAATTTATAATTTGTGCTCTAATATTTCTTAGATTCTAGTAGGATAAAACTATATAAGTGTTATCCAATAAAATAATATAAAATAATGTGAGATGAGTCATGATTATACTAAAATACTCAACAAATCGCATAAAATAAATATTGCTAATTAATAAGCCATAATAAAAATAAACATAATCTAAAAGTACTAAATCATGTTAAAATAAGTATGCCTAATAAATACTAAATATTAATTACATGACTAAATAATATTAAAAGTAAGTTATGCATTTTCACCGTCTAAACCAATGCAAAACTAAAAAGAATAAATATCCAATACTATTGTCATTCCTAGTATTGAATTGAATTTTTTTTTTGTTAACATTAGTATTGATTTNCTAGTAGGATAAAACTATATAAGTGTTATCCAATAAAATAATATAAAATAATGTGAGATGAGTCATGATTATACTAAAATACTCAACAAATCGCATAAAATAAATATTGCTAATTAATAAGCCATAATAAAAATAAACATATTCTAAAAGTACTAAGTCATGTTAAAATAAGTACGAATAATAAATACTAAATATTAATTACATGACTAAATAATATTAAAAGTAAGTTATGCATTTTCACCGTCTAAACCAATGCAAAACTAAAAAGAATAAATATCCAATACTATTGTCATTCTTAGTATTGACTTGAATTTTTTTTTGTCAACATTAGTATTGATTTGATTTTGCTTTGGGTTTTATTTGAGTTACTAACTTTTATTGGCTATAAAACATATTTGACCATTCAAAAATTCTAAGTACAAGCTTGAAATAATATATTAAAAGAGTGAACTATGAATAAGTTTAAAAAATATTTATAAATTATATTATAATTATTATTTTTATGTATAACATATTTTTAAACTTGTATACATGTAATGTCGGGTTGGTTTGGTCTGGTTTCGGTTTGACTTTTTTTAGTTAAAACCAAACCAAACCAATTATGGTCAGATTGTTTTTTCTAACACCAAATCAAACCATAGTCGGGTTTTTTTCTTAGTTTGACTCGGATTATCGATTTGGTGCGGTTTGTCGGTTTTCTCTGTACACCCCTACTTCTAGCTGCTTTGGGAAATATATATTCTAAGCATTTAACTTGTATCTACCAACACCGCAAATAGAGGTCCTAAAATTCAGGATGGTAATATCAGACGTTAGTAATGGAGTTTTGAATTTAATTTTTATACATATTTAATGAATTTTTTAATACAAATATAGAATTTAACAAAAGCTATTGAATATGCCTGAACCTATATATTGGCTTTTAACTCCATCTCTGACCACAAATAATATTTGGACTAACGATATAATTTAATATTAATAGCAAGTTGTCTATCTTATTTTTCAGGTAAATAGCTCCACTTACTTTGCGCTACTTGAGCAATTATATATACTGACAGTGTTAGAATTATTCACACGTTCAGTGTAATTTAACTTGTTGCTTCCCTTATTCTTCAAAGTAACTAGTTTCGCGTATCTTAGGCAGTTACTTGTCATTATTGTTAAGGTGATCTTATAGTGTAAAAATTACAATATTAGGGTATAAAAAATAAAATCATTATGAATATTTATATCTAATTGTCTTTTAGGTAACCTAATATAATTTTTAAAAAAATTTACGATCAATACATAGAAGTTAAACTCGTACCTCTCAAAAAACCATGCTAAAGGGGCCAAGAAAATAGCAGAAACTGCAAGCCTATATGTTGATGCCACCAATTGGTCCATTCCTCCATTGAGGACTTTCTTGAAAAGTGCATTTACAGCAGCAAAACCAAATTCAACAATAATCATTGCAAATATTGTCTTCCATTTCTGAAGGCAACTCATTTTCAGCAATCTGTTGAAATCCTTAAGCTTTTCTTGTTTGGTTAGCTACATTTAAATGCATAAATGAGCTATAACATATATAGTAAACGTCCAAGAAGCAAAAGCAATATGAAATCAATTCTTTTCTATCACATCATTATTATTTTTATGCAAAATGTCCAATTTTACAAATATCGTTTAGCTGTTTTCTACTACTTTTTAATTGGAATATTCCCATATGTTACAGATTGTTCGAATATATAACTTTATTAGCTATTATTCAATTCCTCATTAGCTTATAATGACCACACAAATTGCTCACTAGTTTCATATTTACATTCTCCATTTTAGTAATGAGTTTGACTCTTAGAAGAACATAACCCTGTGTTTTAATGTGAGCATCTTTTTTTTATAATCGAGAAATTTTCAAAACTAGTAGCGTAGCGTACGGTTCAAGACTCGGTGGACATGGACTTTCCCTCTACCTTTCTCTGCTTAAATACCAAGCTTCTGTTTATGAAAGGGCTCGAACTCTGTGACATACGCCCAACTCACGNCCTCATTAGCTTATAATGACCACACAAATTGCTCACTAGTTTCATATTTACATTCTCCATTTTACTAATGAGTTCGACTCTTAAAAGAACATAACCCTGTGTTTTAATGTGAGCATTTTTTTTTTTATAATCGAGAAATTTTCAAAAACTAGTAGCGTAGCGTATGGTTCAAGACTCGGTGGACATGGACTTTCCCTCTACCTCTCTCTGCTTAAATACCAGGCTTCTGTTTATGAAAGGGCTCGAACTCGTGACATACGCCCAACTCACATAGAAATAGAAAAGTTGAGCATTTTAAAAAGTAATACACAGAAAATTAAGCATCATTTTAGGCATCTAATCCCCCCCTACTATTAAAAATAAAGAGTAATTTATCTGCTTCTATATATAAGTATATATTTGGGAAGTGGGAAAGGAACAAACTGTCTAATCTTAAAAGTTAAGCATAAGCCTAGTATATTGGTTTGGAGTTGCACGAAATTTCAGTACTCTTATATGACAATTCAGACGGTATAAAAGAATTTACATTGTCAAGTTGTTGTTGAAGGACATTATACCTATTTGATTATAGCTATTTCAAGATTCTCGTTGCATTGACATACATAAATATGTTTATATTAAACTTTCTTAGGTTGGTTTAAATTTTCAAACTGGCCTTGTATAAGCTTTCAAATTTCTTTATTTTTGAATAATTTTGAACTTTAATGCTCGAAGTATTATCCATCTTACCTACTTTTCATATGTTGGCCATTGTTTTTTCATTCTTTTATGGTTATTCTTGTCTTTTCCCGTGGGGTTGGCCTGGGGAGGGATAAGAGGATGGGGTTAACACATACGTACTAGCTTTGGGACCCGACTAATTCGGTTTCGTACCAAAAAATACCACTTTGAGGGTAAATAACTCAGTGGCAAAGGCATTTTAATTTCCAGGATTCGAAACGTCCATGCTCATGCAAATGCAAATTAAGTTAATGGTTTAGTCAAACAATAGAATAAGAAAACACTTGTCCTAATCTTTCCCTTTTCCTCAAACATATCTTAATCTATCTGTCTATATTAAAAATACGATGNATCTATCTGTCTATGCTATATTAAAAATACGATAATTTTTAGCGAAATATCGTTCGTTTTTTTTACCCTTTAAAAATAGATTTCACACTAGATAAAATAGTCATTTAATAATATTTTTAATATTTAAGACTTTCAAATTAATTAAAAAAATTGACCACAATATCTTTCCTTATTTAAAAGATGTAAAAACTCCTAATATTTAGGAATTTAGAATCCACCAAAATATTACTTATATAAATCCCTTGCCTTATACGAATTAGCAAGAACTTCTAATCCCTTTCATACTTCTAATTCTTTGAAATATTGTGTCCTACACATAAGGTTTTGTAAGGAATTTAAAGTTTTGTAGCCATACACGTTGAACCTCCTATTCCCTTTATATGACGGATCACGTTTTTGTTTATTTTGCCGCATCTGTTGTTGGGTTATCAAATTTGCTTCATTGCATGAGTTCTCTCTTAAAATTTAACTACATACATCTATTTCAATCGAGAATAAACTATGAGATCTTGCGTATCTTCTTGCTTTAGTTGTATTATTTATTTGTTTTGATATGACGTTAGTGAATCATTTATAATATGCTCTAATAATTGTCGCACTCATAGAATGTAATTAATCAGTCTTTCTAGTGGTAATTTAATTTCTTTTATCAATTCAAATACATATCCTTTGCCGATAGCTACGCCCATATAATTATGCTGCTCATTGAGTTTGACATGTGATATTAGAGCAAGGTGCATACAACAACAACAACAACCCAGTATAATCCTACTAGTGGGGTCTGGGGAGGGTAGTGTGTATGCAGACCTTACCCCTACCCTGAGGTAGAGAGGCTGTTTCCAAATGACCCTCGGCATCCTTCCCTCCAAGAACTCCCCACCTTGCTCTTGGGGTGACTCGAACTCACAACCTCTTGGTTGGAAGTGGAGGGTGCTTACCATCAGAGCAACCCACCTTGTNTAGTGTGTACGCAGACCTTACCCCTACCCTGGGGTAGAGAGGCTGTTTCCAATAGACCCTCGGCATCCTTCCCTCCAAGAACTCCCCACCTTGCTCTTGGGGTGACTCGAACTCACAATTTCTTGGTTGGAAGTGGAGGGTGCTTACCATCAGAGCAACCCACCTTGTCATAAAAATGAATTTTTTATAGAAAAATGAAATGTTTTAGTTGCTTAAGTGTGTGGACATAAAGTATACCATGTGTATAGACAAAGAAATTGGCTTGCTAACTATTTATCTTCTTATCTTGTCATCATATGAACTTTCTTGTCTATCTCAATGGAGAATAAAGTAATCCAACGTTTACAGTATTGTCTATCTCAGTGGAGAATAATTAAGGTAAAAAGATTCCTTGTCGTAGATTAAAATCAAGTTTGTAATGGTTCAGGTTATACAAATATTATAGAATATTAGAGTTATACTAAACCTAGGAGAGAAGCACTTATATTGTAATTCTTTTTCATATACAGAACATGAGAAAGGATTAAGGAAAATAACCATCTCACTCAAAACTTGT
>AWOL01S0058453.1:0-23939 GCA_000715115.1 Nicotiana otophora | reverse complement strand
GGAGGAGTGCAGACTCCGGAGGGGCTCCTTCAGCCCAAGCGTGAAATAAAGACGATATGGCCTGCTGTAAGCGGGTAGCCCCGATCCATATAATGATAAAGCCTATAGCAGACGAACAATCCCGTTCCATATAATAATAATATATATAAAGCCGATATGGCATGCTGCAGCCGGGCAACCCCGATTCTAT
Source organism: Nicotiana otophora (assembly GCA_000715115.1). Taxonomy (NCBI): domain Eukaryota; kingdom Viridiplantae; phylum Streptophyta; class Magnoliopsida; order Solanales; family Solanaceae; genus Nicotiana; species Nicotiana otophora. The sequence continues at coordinate 23,749 of AWOL01S0058453.1, read as the reverse complement.
AAATATCCTCACAATTGATGAACATGACTGAGCATGAAATATACATTTTAAAATAGTTAAATTCAACATCAACACGACCCTATGGGTCCCAAAATATCGGCACGTAGCCTAAACATAATCTTTAATACGAGTCTCATCTCAATTTCCTAACACGTGGAGAATATTCGAATAATAACATGATTCTTTAAATTTATAACTTCACAAAATTTATTTAAGTCACAATTTCTATGGTGCACGCCCACACGCTCGTCACCTAGCATGTGCGTCACTTTCAAATAATTGATATAACACTAAATTCGGGGATTCATACCCTCGGAACCAAGTTTAGAAGTGTTACTTACCTCAAACCGTATAATTCTTTACTCTGCTATACCCTTGCCTCACTAATCATCCTCCGACCGCCTCGAATCTAGTCACAATTAATTCGATTCAGCCAATACAAATTATTGGAATTAATTCCATATGAAAATACTAATTTTCCAACAAAATTCAAAATTTAACTCAAAACATCGCCTGTGGAGCCCACGTCTCAGAACCCAACAAAAGTTATAAAATATGAAACCTCTTTCAACCACAAGTCCAACCATACAAATTTTACCAAATTCCGACATCAACTCAACCCTCACATCTTCAAATTAAACCAAGAGGGGTTTCTAAATTTTTCAACTTAATTCACCAATTAAATGTTAAAAATAACTATGGATTCGGGTAATTTAACCAATATTGAGTCAAGAACACTTATCCCGTTATTTTCCTTGAAAATCTAGCGAACATCGTCTCTTCCCGAGCTCCAATTTGTCAAATATGGTTTCAGAACTTAAAGTTTCTGTCCAGGCGTTTCTTCTTCGCGAACGCGGAAGCTTCCTCGCGTTCGCGAAGAACAAAATTATGCTGCCCAGATTTCCTCCTTCGTGAACGCGAGCCTGGTATGGCAAACGCGAATACCAATTTCTCCCAGGCCGGCTTTCCCTTTCGCGAACGCAAGGCGTCAATCGCGAACGCGTAACCTTGCCCCTCGACCCTTCGCGAACGCGTGCCCTCGGTCGCGAATGCGATTCGCAAAATGGGCCAGTCCAAATTTCTTCTTCGCGAACGCGAGACTTCCCTCGCGAATGCGATGAAGGAAACCAGATACAGGTATCAGAAAATTCCAAAACTGTTTAAGTCCAAATTTCAATCCGTTGACCATCGGAAACTCACCCAAGGCCCCCGGGACCTCAAACAAATATACCAATAAATCCTAAAATATCATACGAACTTAGTCGAAACCTCAAATCACATCAAACAATGCTAAAATCACAAATCATACCGCAATTCAAGCTTAACGAAAACTAACAAATTAAAACTTCTACATTCGATGCCGAAACCTATCAATTCAATTTCGATTGACCTCAAATTTTGCACACAAGTCATAAATAACATAACGGAGCTATGAAAATTTTCAGAACTGGATTCTGACTCCGATATCAAAAATTCAACTCCCCGGTCAAACTTCCAAACTTAAATATCTATTTTAGCCATTTCAAGCCTAAGTTAACTACATACTTCCAATCAATTTTTCGGACACGCTCCTAAGTCCAAAATCACCATACAGAGCTATTGAAATCATCAAAACTTTATTCCGGGATCGTTTACATATAGGTCGACATCCAACCAACCTTTTCAACTTAAGTTTTAAACTTTGAAACTAAGTGTTCCCATTCATTCTAAGACCTTACCGTACCCGAACCAATTACCACGGTAAGTCACATAACCACTGTAAAGAATAAATTGAGCAGTAAATGGGGGGAACGGGGTTGTAATACTCAAAACGGCTGGTCGGATCGTTACATTCTCCCCTACTTAAACATACGTTCATCCTCGAACGTGTTAAGAGTTGTTTCGAAGCCATCACTCATTATTCCATCTTATCACGCACGTACCCGGGGGTGATCCCTCATCACCTTATTCCATATAGGTCTGACAACATAACATAAATGAAGATCATTAATTTAACCTTGGCCCGTAAACCTTGGAATTCAATTTCCAACATTCAGAATTTCTTTTCAAGACCCGAATCTCACATCTACACACTGTATACATCCAAACAAACTGTATCAAGCCATAACCATAACTCAAAATAAAATCACATGATATATCACACAACTCGCATACTCGCAGCACCATTTCCGATCTCGATAACTACTCCAAACCAACCAAGTACTATATTAAACCCCACATTCCACATAACCTCGTTCCAAAACTTTCGTACACTGCTGATAATAAAAGAAACACGCGGAATCTCATAACCCTTATCAGATCAACAAGTTATGGAGCTCTCTCGCCCCAACCAGAACCATAATCACTTTTTAAGCCGACTTTCAATGTCATCCTCCCAAATATACCATAAATAAACCTGATAGTACCCATTCTAGGTCCAATGACCATATATTATTAAACACAACTATCCCACAGACATGCCACACCAATCTAATTTAAACCGCAAACTACGCAATCTGCGTATCCAAAAAATGGAAAATGTTTCAAAGAAGAGAACAGTTTCGCAAGTTCAACAAGCACTACTACAACTGAAATGCTATGAGCTCATCATACATGGTAAAACCAAGACACACAAATCTAATAACGGTAACCAGATCTCCTAGAGGTCACATTAAGATCAACCCACACGGACAACTCACGTGTTATCGTATCAATATCTGGACACGCATGGATAACTCACGTGCCAATAATATCAGTATATGGATCTGCATGGACAACTCACGTGCCAATAACAAAATCCGCCTGGCATGGTCATAGGCCTCCAGTCCAAGCATATCATATAGGAGCAATCAAATAAGTACACATGTATATGATAAATGAAATAAAATTCACATGATCTTGGACTGGTATAAATAACGCCATAGAGCAGGCATGTGAAAAGTGTGCTATCACAACTCAAATCGGCAAGTGAACGCAGAAATAGTGACTACCCAGTTTATTCAGGGAATTAGCCTCTTTATAACTTCAAGTATAGCCCAGATAGTTCTCAACAAAGGTACGAATACGAGAAACGTCATAACTTTATGCTTAACCGTCAAATCTAGGCATATCATAACCTAAACATTTTCCCGAGTCTGAATACTTGCCCTGATGCCCACATATGGGCTCAAACCTCACACACACACACACACACACACATACACATATATATATATATATATATTTATATATATATATATATATATATATATATATATATACATGCACTCGTAGTGCATAGTCATCACAAAATGCTTTTGAGAACCCCCAGTATCCACATTCATAGAACACATGAATCACCGTGACTGGTCCCAACTTTGCACTCGAATGACTAACACATCTTTTACGTACGATCATCCCATAAGGAATACTTTCGCATTTCCTTTCGGGCCACATAGCAATAATTGGAATATCAGCAGTCTATTAACCAGGTGAGTATCACAATACCAATGACATCATGAAAGTCAAAACACAATGCGCCTTTTGAAATGTACACCCTTCTCAGGGATTACCGAGTTGTTATAATATCCATCTAAACATCTGAAATTGACCATTCTGTCCATAATTCGTGGTCTTGCTTTCTAGAATGAACTGCCACCTTGTACATGTAAGTCTTAATCCCGCACAACACACCACATCTATCATACCATCATGTGACAAGCACGAGAATCTCATTATCAACTCTGAGTCACCAGCATATTACATACCCGGTCAGTTAGAAACCTTCTATTTTCTTTCATCCATGAGGAATTCACAATACACAACATGTCTCCTACACCGGTAGAAAATATCTGATTCAAACCATGGTAGAAACCATCAAGAACACTTTCTAATCCAATGCACATAACTAAGCTATCGAAACTGAATTCCTCTAACTTGACCAGTCCACTCAGGTCACCAAACCCAAGAATATTGCCACTGAAACATCTGTAAAGTCTCACCATATCATAATTACCCCAAAAGAACCAAACATACCATTACCATACTGGTCTAGCCTACTACCCAGTTGTCCTATTTTCTTCGAGTTTGTTCTGAATTACCCTCAAGTTGACACTTCTCATTGTCAGAACACTACGATCCTTACCCAAAGATCATTACAAGACATCCTAACATAAAACCACACCACCCTAAGACCCATAAGCCATTGTATTCTTCTTAAGCACATCCATAAATACTACAACTAAGACACCCACTCTTAAGGACCTTATGTGACTTTAAAATTGTTCCTCTTTCCTTTCTTATATTGAAATATAGAATCTATAGTCAAACAGAATTACCACACGTCCCGATACCATCCAATGTAAGTAACCGATTGTAGTGATATACAAATTCAAAAAACTTTCAATCGCCACATATACATTATGAATCCATTAGAACCCGCTCGAGAGTTATCCACTCTGCTCAAATCTAATTTACTCCGCCCAAACGGGCCGAAAGACATATGCTCTTTTAGGACAATCAACACTCAAAGAAGTAACCCTTCCTTAACATGACCAATCAAATTCATACTTCGTGCGTACTACATCCTTCAAAATAACAACTTAATCATTCCATAATTTTCATATTTTCATAAAGTGCAATGTAACTCGTATCCAGGAATTTCCTTACCCGAGTTATCCTCGATCTCCACCTCTGCAAGTCATAACTAACCCACAAGTATACCTCAGACCAAAACTAAAATTTAACATATATCCATAAAATTGAATTGTCAATTGCAGGCTCCCCCACTTGGCTCAAAGCCATAGAACAAAATACTCGATAACTCACAATACTCATACTTTATTACTGCTATAATACTCCAGTCAGTTCAATGAAATTCTTCTCAAGCTTATGCAACACCCACCATAAAATACCTCAATCATCTGCTAAGTTTGCATTTATTCTCCTGATAGTCAAGTCAACTTTCTCAACCAGATTCAAATTCAAATCTCAACACATATGCCCCGCTGGTATACAAGAAACTCTCCACTCAACATTATTAGGAACACACTTACGTAGATTACTCCGCAGGAGATAATCCACCTGCATAGCCTAAAATTGGCATCTTGCTATACCCTTTCCCAGCCACAATTACCACGGAATCACTTAATATTTCTATGTTTGAACTCATCAACACGACATGAAAATCTACTTTGCTCCACAATTAAACAGCATGACAGATCCCTCAACGCACACTCGTAATTCAAGATTGTACATCACATCAAAACAGGAATCAAGTACCAAATAGCAGACTCTTGAGTCACAAGTAAACTTTATTCGTCTCATTCAACCCACCTGAACACATCCCGCATTCACATCATACTCATCATATAGTCATTCAATCGTCTATCGAGCCATAAATTCCAATCATAGGGATACTACCGACGCATAAGTCCAAACGCACAAGTTCTCACATTTGAAACTACCAAGATTAAGCTGCGATCTAACCCTGGCCTCAAGTCCTCCAGACTGGCCCATCACTAAAACACAGAATACTCATCTCAAACCTTGTTCATGGAATCACAATGGGCAAAAAGGGTGCCTGAGTTGGCCCCGCCGGCTCAACTATATCTGGAATTTGCTCCTGAGCTGGAGCAACTGGTGGTGCTACAGGTGCTACTCCAACTGATGTATGAGCTACACCTCGACCTCTACTACGACCCCGGCCTCTACCATGGCCCCAGACTCTCGCGGCCCTAATTGGTGGCACTGGTGGCTGACTGTCTGATCCGGTAGTATGTGTCCTCACTATCTTGACAGAATAGAATCACAAAAATTTAGTTTCAGGAACTAACAAATTCGCACGACAAAATACAAGAAAGTGAAATTTTCCTAAGGGTTTGGCAGCCTCTCGAAGATAAGTACAGACGTCTCCGTACTGATCTGCAATTCTCTACTAAACCTGCTCATGACTCGTGAGACCTATGTGACCTAGGCTCTGATACCAACTTGTCACGACCTAAAATCTCACCTGTCGTGATGGCACCTATCTCAATACTAGGCAAGCCGACAACCTCAATAAAACACAATATCTTTTATGTTTGAAAACATAATACTCGAATTCAATAGAAAGCCTCACAATTACAGATACAAAACACTCTCAAAACTCGGTGTCACTGAGTACATGAGCATCTAAATGAATACAAAGTCTAACAGATAAAAACACTGTTCGAAAGTATAGAATAATACAATAACTGAAAGAAAGAGAGTCAAGGTCAGTAGACGCCAGGCAGCTACCTTGATAGTCTCCAATTGATAGCACTTTGAACTCTAGCGGTCGCCGTGTCCGAAAATACCTGGATCTGCACAGGAGGTGCAGAGTGTAGTATGAGTACAACCAACTCAATAAGTAACAATACCAACCTCTGGGCTGAAATTAGTGACGAGCTCTGTGGGTACAGTCCAGTATAGAAATAACGGTATAAAAATGTAGACATGCTTTCAAGTTCAACAGTTAAGCTCAGTACAAGTAAGATAGATCAATACTGCATGATATGAGGAATATAACATCTCAGTGGAAAACCTTGTGTACTCACGATTCCAATCATTCGGTAAATCGGTATTGTTTATGGCCAATCCAGCCCACGGATATTCCATCTCGAATATATATATATATATATACACACACACACACACACACACACACACACACACACACATTGACTGACAGTCAGTCACTGAGTACCGTATAAGGCCAATCCAGCCCTAGGGTAATTTATCCCAAAATGTAAATGGTTCGGACAAGATCCATGTCCAGGGAAATTCATCACAAATATAAATAAGTAAGGAAAGTCCATGTCTTGGGAAGTCCACCCCATATAAAAATCATCTACGCTCATTGTGGGGGGTGCAGACTCCGGAGGGGCTCCTTCAACCCAAGCGTGATATAAAGTCGATATAGTCTGTTACAGGCGGGCAGCCCCGATCCATATAATGATAAAACCTATAAGGCATGCTGCAAGCGGGAAATCTCGTTCCATATAATAATAATAATATATATAAAGCCGATATGGCCTGCTGCAGGTGGGCAGCCCCGATCCCATAAATATCCTCACAATTGATGAACATGACTGAGTATGAAATGTACATTTTACAATAATTAAATTCAACAGCAACACGACCCTATAGGTCCCAAAATATCGGCACGTAGCCTAAACGTGATCTTTAATACGAGTCTCATCTCAATTTCCTAACACAAGGAAAATATTCGGATAATAACATGATTCTTTAAATTTACAACTTCACAGAATTTATTTAAGACACAATTTCTATGATGCACGCCCACACGCTTGTCACCTAGCATGTGCGTCACCTTCAAACAATTGATATAACACTAAATTCGGGGATTTATACCCTCAGAACTAAGTTTAGAAGTGTTACTTACCTCAAACCGTGTAATTCTTTACACCACTATACTCTTGCCTCGTGAATCAGCCTCTGAACGCCTCGAATCTAGTTACAATTAATTCGATTAAGCCAATACAAATTATTGGAATTAATTCCATATGAAAATACTAATTTTCCAACAAAATCCGAAATTTAACTCAAAACATCGCCCGTGGAGACCACGTCTCAGAACCCAACAAAAGTTACAAAATATGAACCCCCTTTCAACCACGAGTCCAACCATATAAATTTTACCAAATTTTGACATCAACTCGACCTTCAAATCTTCAAATTAAACCTAGAGGGTTTTCTAAATTTTTCAACTTAATTCACCAATTAAATGTTAAAAACAACCATGGATTCGGGTTATTTAAACAATATTGAGTCAAGAACACTTACCCCATTGTTTTTCTTTAAAATCTCCCGAAAATCGCCTCTTCTCGAGTTCCAATTTGTCAAAAAATGGAAAATAGGTCAAAGTCCCATTTTCAGAACTTAAAGTTTTTGTCCAGGCATTTCTTCTTCGCGAACGTGGAAGCTTCCTTGCGTTCGCAAAGCACAAAATTTTGCTGCCCAGATTTCCTCCTTCGCGAACACGAGCCTTGTCTCACGAATGCGAGGTCTCGATCGCCTAGGTCGGCTTTCCCTTTCGCGAATACGAGGCCTCGATCGCGAACACATAACTTTGCCCCTCGACCCTTCGCGAACGCGAAGCACAAAATCGGCTAGTCCAAATTTCCTCTTCGCGAACGTAAAACTCCCTTCGCGAAAGCGATGAAGGGAACCAGATACATGCATCAGAAAATTTCATTGTTTAAGTCCAAATTTTGATCCGTTAACCATCCGAAACTCACCCGAGGCCCCCGGGACCTCAACCAAATAGACCAACAAGTCCTAAAACATCATACTAACCTCGTCGAAACCTCAAATAACATCAAGCAACGCTAAAATCACAAGTCACGCCCCAATTCAAGCTTAACGAAAACTAACGAATTAAAACTTCTACATTCGATGCCGAAACCTATCAATTCAATTCCGATTAACCTTCAAGTTTGCACACAAGTCATAAATGACATAAATGAGGTATGAAAAGTTTCAAAAACTAGATTCCGACTCCGATAGCTAAAAGTCAACTCCCCGGTCAAACTTCCAAACTTAAATTTTGATTTTAGCCATTTCAAGCCTAATTTAACTACGAACTTCCAATCAATTTTCTAGACATGCTCCTAAGACCAAAATTACCATACGGAGCTATTGGAATTATCAAAACTTTATTCCGAGGTTGTTTACACATAGGTTGACATCCAGCCAACATTTTCAACTTAAGTTTTAAACTTTGAAACTAAGTATTCCCATTCATTCCAAGACCTCACCGAACCCGAACCAATTACCCCGGCAAGTCACATAACCACTGTAAAGAATAAATTGGGCAGTAAATGGGGGAAACGAGTTTGTAATACTCAAAATGATCGGCTGGGTCGTTACAATACCTGAATTCAAAATAAAAGGATTTTATCAGAACTTATATAAATGATCAATTTAGTCATGTTAGTTAGATAATTATGTATTATTGTCACGACCCAATTTTACCTATAGGCCGTGATGGCGCCCAACGTCGCCGCTAGGCAAGCCGACGGTAAACTAGCCATGTGTTTATTCTTTTTTAAAATTTTGAAATAGTGGATTCTTATTTGTTTAATAAGTAAGAGGTGAAAATTTAATAAAAATAAAGTGTAAACTAGTATAAGAACAAGTGTGATGAAGTAAATACTCAAAAGCCATCAAATGTCTACTAGCATAATTCCAGGACCTGGTGTCACAAGTGTATGAGCTACTAGTAGAATATACAAAAACTCTAAACTATTGTCTGAAATAGAGTAGACAGAAACTAATGCAAAAGAGAGACTCCAGGTGCTGCCGAACGGACTCAGAAGAGCATCTCACCACTAGGCCTTGGTGTATCAGAGGTACGCGCCGGTAAGACTACCAGATGCACCTGCTTCAGATCCTGCACGATTAGTGCAGAATTATAGTGTGAGTACATAAACAACATATACCCAGTAAGTATTCAGTCTAACCTCGAAGAAGTAGTGACGAGGGGTCGACATCAACACTAACTATGGGCTAACAATAAAATACAGGAATGCTAAACAGAAATAGAGTATGTGAACAATAATATTGACACAATGACAACAGTGATTAAATGATTCTTCAACAAATAGTAAATTCCAAGAGTCTTCTATTGGCACATACTAATTCCAAGTAAGTTCCAAACAAATAAATAAATTAAAATTTCCCACTTCATGAAAATAATATCAAGTATGTTCAGGCTTCAAACATTAACACGCACGATTTATGCCGAGGTCATACGGCCCGATCCAGAATAATGTGTACACTGCCGAGTGTCGATAAGCATGAACCATATATGCATCTATTATACTATTGAGGCGTTCGGGCCGCTCCACAAGAAGAGATATTAATTTATGAACATCCGATTTAAAAGCTATTATGAGGCTAATACACAAAGAAGCACAATCTCTATTAAGGGTCAAGTAACCCGCCAACACTCAAATAAGTGAATTTCGGTCTTTACAAATCCTTAACAAGTTTCAATATAATTGAAGCGCTTTAATTAACAAGTAGGGTGCAAACATCAATTGTATTTCAAGATTTGGGTCCTAAACTACCCAGACTTAAGCATAATTAGTAGCTACGCACGGACTCTCGTTACCTCCTGCATACGTAGCCCCCATAATTAGAACTAAATAGCAATTTAAATCACCTATGGGGTAAATTCTCTCTTGCAAGGTTAGGCAAGAGACTTACCTCATCTCAAAGCTCACTTTCCGGCCACAAATTCACTCTAAAGACCCAACTTGGTGCCTAACAATCCGAAGCTAGCCAAATGTTATATAAAATAATCAATATACGCTCAAAAGTTAATAATTTAGATATTAGAGTGTCACGACCCAATTGCTCCTATAAGCCGTGATGGCGCCTAACGTTGCCGCTAGGCAAGACAACAGTGAACTAACCACATGATTGTTTCTTTTAACATTTTTAAAATAACTGATTTTTAATTAGAGCATGAATAGAACATAAAAGTGTAATAAGATGATAGAAAATAAAATTTTTTTAGAGCAAATGAGATAAGTAAAGTAACCCAAAAATCATCATGTGTCTACTAGCAACAATTCCAAGACATGGTGTCATAAGTGTATGAGCTACTAGTAGGATATACAAAAGAATACTACACTACTGTCTGAAGTGAAATAGATAGATAATAAAGGCAAAGAAAGACTTTGATTGTTGCAGAACGGCTCGGAAGCCAGCTCACCGCAAAGTCTGGTAGAATTAAGGATGCGCGCCAGATTGATATCCAGATGCACCTGCCTCAAATCCTGCACATTTAGTGCAGAAGTGTAGAGTGAGTACATAAATAACATGTACCCCGTAAATATCTAGTCTAACCTCGAAGAAGTAGTGAAGAGGGGTCGACTTCGACACCTACTATGGGCTAATAATAGAATACTGAAATTTATAACTAAGCATGGACTATATAAATACAGTTGAAAACTCAATAACAAGAAATAAATGAACAATTCTTTCACTAATAGTAAATCCCAAATTAATTTTCATCATTTAATAAACTTAATCTCTCAAGCCAATGGAACAATATCAATTATAATTGGGCTCCAAGGTTTATCACGCATGAATTATGCCGAGGTCGTGCGGTCCAATCCAACATACAAATATATAAATTGTGCACTATCGATGGTCGAACGGTACGAACCATAGATGCATCTATTAACCTGCCGAGGCGAACGGCCCGCTCCCATAAGAGTAGTGGAGATGTTTACCTCGCTCGCGGAAAAATACTTGCGACGCGAGTAAACATAGATTTCTCAAAGTTATCATAATATTCTTCAATTCTTTCCAAAAATAAGGAATCTAAACTGGAAACTTTAAATCTTGAAATCCTCAATCTCAGCTCGTATTCAATGCAACTACAAAGCATGATCAAATAATGGTGTCAAAAAGGCATGATGTAGACCTAATACTACCCGGACATCACTTGGAATATAACTGTGCATGGACTCTCGTCACCTAGTGTGTATGTAGCTCCCCACACAAATAATTTACAATAAACCACACCTAAGGGGATGAGTTCCCACTTACAAGGTTAGAAAAGAGAATTACCTTATCTCAAAGTTTACTTTCCAGTCCACAATTGTGCTTTAAACCCCCAACTCGGTGCCAAATGACTCGAAACTAGTCAAATGTTATATAAAATAATCAATACATATTCAAAAGTTCATATCCTAACTATTCAAGTGATTTCCCAACCCTAATTGAAGAAATTCCTAAAATTCACCCCAGGCCCATGTGCTCGAATTTCTGGAAATCTTTGAAGAAGGATGTTACCCATAACCTCATGAACTCAAATATATAATTTTTACTAAATTCCATAACCATTTTCGTGGTTAAATCCTATTTTTATCAAAAACCTAGGTTTTTCATCTAAACCCATGATTTTCAAAAATTTACATGTTAAAATCTACCCATAATCTATGTATCAAACTCACATTAGGTATAAATTACTTACCTTCAATAGCTAGGTTGAAATACCCCTTTTTGAATCTCCAAATTGCCCAAGTGTGCAATAAATGCAATCAAAATAGCCTAAGTTCCGTTTTAAAAGAACCACACTGCCTCCAGTGATTTCGCACCTGCGGTCGCTAGGCCGCATCTGCGGCATCACTTCTGCGGACCAAGGTCCGCTTCTGCGGAGGTGCCTGAGGCTGGCTGGTTTCGCTCCTGCAGGCAGGAGATCGCTTTTGCGGTCTCGCTTCTGTGGCGAGCTTGTCGCACCCGCGACCCCTTTCGCTTCTGCCACCCCCTCTTCGCACCTGTGCATCCGCAGGTGCGGTCACCTTGCCGCTTATGCGAACACTGGGCAGCCTGGGCTGCGCCACTTTTGCAGTTCATGGCTTGTTTCTGCGAGCTCGCACCTGCGACTAGCTCTCCGCAAGTGTGATTACACCAAAAACCAGGTGCTTCTGCTCTTCTTCCAAGTCCAAACTTGGTCCGTGCCTAGTCCGATTGACACCCGAGGCCCCGCTAAAGCATACCAACAATCTTGAAATCATAAAACGAACTCGCTCGAACCCTCGAAACGCGTAAAGCAACATCAAAACTAAGAATCACACCCTAAACCAATTCAAATCAACTTATGAACTTCAAGATCTTCCAACTTACTCTGAATGCACCGAAACATACTTAGCCTACTCGGAACGACACCAAATTTTGCGTGCAAGTCTTAAATCACCATACGAAATTATTTCTAATCTCGGAATTTCAATTGGACCTCGATAACACCAAATCCCGGGTCGTCCAAAACCCGATCCGAACATACGCCCAAGTCTGAATTTATCATACGAACCTATTGAAACTGTCAAATCCTGATTCTGAGGTCGTTAACTCAAAACATTGACCGAAGTCAAACTTAGCCTTTTAAAGCCAAACCATGGAACTAAGTATTCTGATTTCAATCCGAAACCTTCCCAATCCCGAACTAACCCTCCCCGCAAGTCATAAAATAGTAAATGCACAGACGGGGAGTCTTATTTTGGGGGAACGGGGTTCTAGAAAGAAAACCGACCGATCAGGTCGTTACATTCTCCACCTCTTAAACAAACGTTCGTTCTCGAATGAGTCTAGAATCATACCTGGAGTGCTAAATAAGTGTGGATATCTGCTCCACATGTCTTCCTCGGACTCCCAAGTCGCCTCCTCGACTGGTTGGCCCCTCCACTGAACCTTTACTGTGGAAATCCTCTTGGACCTCAACTGGCGAACCTGCCTATCAACAATTGCAACCAACTCTTCCTCATAACCTAGGCTCCCGTCTAACTGAATCATACTGAAGTCTAACACATGTGACCTGTCGGCATGATACCTCCGGAGCATAGACACGTGGAAAACCGGATGAACTCCTGATAGATTGGGAGGCAATGCAATCTCATAAGCAACCTCCCCAACTCGTCTCAACGCCTCAAATGGGCCTATAAACCTTGGGCTCAACTTGCCCTTCTTCCCAAACCTCATGATCCCCTTCATCGGCGAGATGTGCAAGAGAACCTTCGCGCCCACCATAAATGATAAATCACGCGCCTTTCGATCCACGTAACTCTTCTGTTTGGACTGTGCTGTGCGAAGTCGCTCCTGAATCAACTTTACCTTTTCCAAGGCATCCTTCACCAAATCAGTACCATATAATTTAGTCTTACCGGGCTCAACCCATCGATGGGAGAACGACATCGCCGACCATATAAAGCCTCAAATTGAGCCATCTCGATGCTAGACTGATAACTGTTGTTGTAAGCAAACTCGGCCAAAGGCAAGAATTGATCCCACTGCCCTCCAATGTCAATCACACATGCTCTGAGCATGTCCTCCAAGATCTGAACTCTCCGCTCTGACTTCCCGTCGGTCTGTGGATGAAATGTTGTGCTGAGCTCTACCCAGGTCCCCAACTCACTTTGTACTGCCCTCCAGAAATGAGAAGTAAACTGAGGTCCTCTATCTGATATGATGGAAACAGGAACGCCATGCAGACGAACTATCTCCTGAATATAAATATGTGCCAACCTCTCTGAAGTATACATGGTCACAACCGGAATGAAGTGTGCCGACTTGGTCAGTCTGTCGACAATGACCCACACTGCATCAAACTTCCACAAGGTCCACGGAAACCCAACTTCGAAGTCCATAGTAATACGCGCTCACTTCCACTCAGGTATAGTCATCTGCTGGAGTAGGCTACCTGGCCTCTGGTGCTCATACTTAACCTGCTGGCAATTTAGACACCTCGCAATATACTCAACTATGTCCTTCTTCATCCGCCGCCACCAATAATGCTTCCTCAGGTCACGATACATCTTTGTAGCACCTGGATGATTAGAATACCAAGAATTGTGTGCCTCCTCTAGAATTCTCTCCCTCAAGCCATCGACATTAGGAACACATAGGCAACCCTGGAGTTGCAGAACACCATCATCGCTGATATTAACCTCCTTGGCACCACCCTGAAGTATTGTCTCTCTGAGATCCAACAAGTCCGGATCATCAAACTGGTGAGCCTTGATCTGCTCAAATAGTGAAGACTGGGCAACGACACATGCAAGAAATCGGCTGGGCTCTAAAATATCCAACATCACAAGTATGTTAGCCAAGGACTGAATGTCCAAAGCTAAGGGCCTCTCCTTTGCTGAAATGAATGCCAAGCTACTCATACTCTCCGTCTTTCTGCTCAAGGCATCTACAACTATATTCACCTTGCCCAGATGATAAATAATGGTGATATCATAACCCTTCAGTAACTCAAGTCATGTGCGCTGCCTCAAATTGAGATCCCTCTGCTTGAACAATTGCTTCAAGCTACGATGATCGGTGTAAACCTCACAGGACACCCCATAAAGATAATGCCTCAAGATCTTAAGAGCATAAACAATCGCGGCCAACTCCAAATCATGTACAGGGTAATTTTTCTCATCGGGCTTCAGCTGACGTGAAGCATATGCAATAAATCGTCCCTCCTGCATCAATACACAACCCAAACCAACGCGTGAAGCATCGCAATACACAGCATACATCCTCGAACCAGAAGGCAACACTAGAACCGGTGCCGTAGTCAAAGCTATCTTGAACTTCTGAAAGCTCGCCTTACAATCATCGGGCCAACGGAACGGAGCACCCTTCTGAGTCAGTCTAGTCAAAGGTGCTACAATGGATGATAAGCCCTCCACAAACCGGCGATAATAACTTGCTACAAGAAGCTCCTGATCTTAGTCACTGTAGTAGGACGAGGCTAACTTTGAACTGTCTCAATAGTTTTTGGGATCACCCTTAATACCCTCGCATGATACAACATGCCCCAAGAATGCTATAGAGTCTAGCCAGAACTCATACTTGTAGAACTTAGCATATAACTTCTGTTCCCGCAAGGTCTGAAGCACCACTCCAAAATATTTCTCGTGCTCCTCCATGCTGCGAGAGTAGATCAAAATGTCATCAATGAAGACGATGATGAATGAATCAATATATGGCATAAAAACCTTGTTCATCAAATCCATAAATGCCGCTGGGGCATTGCACAGGCTGAAGGACATCACTAGAAACTCATAATGGCCATATCTAGTCCGAAAAGCAGTCTTCAGAATATCCGAATCCCGAATCTTCAACTGATGGTACCCCGATCTCAAGTCGATCTTAGAGAACACCCTGGAACCCTATAACTGGTCAAACAAATCATCAATCTGCGAAAAAAGGTACTTGTTCTTAATGGTAACTTTGTTCAACTAGCGATAATCAATGCACATCCGCATAGCCCCATCTTTCTTCTTCACAAATAACACTGGTGCACCCCAAGGTGATACACTTGACCTGACGAACCCCTTTGCTAGCAACTCCTCAAGTTGTTCCTTCAACTTTTTCGGAACTATACGGTACGGTGGGATAGATATAGGCTGGGTACCTAGAGCCAAATGAATACAGAAATCGATATCACGATCTGGTGGCATGCCTGGAAGGTCAGAAGGAAACACATCGGAGAACTGTCGGACTACGAGTACTGAATCGATCGTTGGAGTCTTTGCGGTAGTATCCCGAACATAGGCTAGATAAGCCAAATAACCCTTCTCGACCATTTGTCGAGCCTTCATAAAAGAGATGACCCGACTAGGTGTGCTGACGGACGAACCCTTCCACTCTAATCTAGGAAACTCTGACATTGCCAATGTAACAGTCTTGGCATGGCAATCAAGGATGGCATGATATGGAGATAATGAATCCATGCCCAGGATGACCTCAAAGTCGGTCATATCAAGCAACAGAAGATCCACTCTAGTCTCATAACCACATAATGTAACAATGCATGACCGATAGACCCGATCCACAACAACAGAATCGCCCCCTAGAGGGGACATATAAATAGGAGTACCCAAGGACTCACGAGGAATATTCAGGAAATGAGCAAACAGAGATGACACATATGAATAGGTAGACCCTGGATCAAATAATACTGAAGCATCCCTACCACAGACAGAAATAATATATGTAATCACGGCATCTGAGGCCACTGCATCTGGTCTAGCCAGGAAAGCATAGAATCTAGCTGGAGTGCCACCTGACTGGCCTCCTCCTCTAGGACGATCCCTACCCACCTGCCCTCTGCCTCTGGGCAGCCAGATGACTGGTGCGGCAACTGGTGCTGTAATCATAGGTTGAGAACCTGGATGTACTGCCTTGCCCTGAAGTCTAGGGCAAAACCTCTTCATGTGGCCAGTATCCCCACACTCATAGCATCCCCATGGAGCAGTAGACTGCTTCCCTGAAGTCTGACCCTAATGACCTGAATACCTATTGGAGGAACCCTGGATAACTGGTGGGCAGTAGGAACTCTCTGGCATGGCGTTGAAATAAGGTTGAACTGGAGCACCCCGAGGAGGCGACAACGCTGGATATATGGGCCTGCTAGGCTGACCTCTCCCAAACTGACCTCTACCCCCCAGACAGAGCACCATTGAACCCTCCAGAATAACAAAACCGCTTGTCCCGCAGTATCTGCTCTCGTCCCCGCTGACGATAACCCTCAATCCTCCGAGCTATCTCCATAATTAACTGGTAAGAGGTCCCCATCTCAACTTCTCGGGCCATATTGGCCTGAATACCAAAGTGCAACCCCGCAAAAAACCTTCGTACTCTCTCTGCCTCAGTAGGAAGTATCATAAGTGCATGGCGAGACAACTCAAAGAATCTCGCCTCATAATCAGTCACTAACATCTGATCCTACTAGAGATGCTCGAACTGAAACCGCAACTCTTCCCTCTGGGAGGGTGGAATATACCTATCCAAGAAAAGAAGTGTAAATGGATCCCAAGTCAAGGGAGGAGAACATGTTGGTCTGCCAAGAAGATAAGACTGGCACCATCTACGGGCCTTGCCTCCAGCTGGAAAGTAGTAAAATCCACCCCGTGGGTCTCTAATATCCTCATATTGTGCAGTCTGTCCCTGCACCTATCAATGAAGTCCTGGGGATCCTCATCTCTCTCACCTTCGAAGACAAGAGGGTATAGCCTAGTCCATCTATCTAGTAGCTTCTGCGGCTTGCCGACCGCAGCTGGTCTGGGCTCAAGTACGCTACTACTGGCTGGGCTCCTGGGGATCCTCATCTCGCTGCCACTGGCTGGGCTCCGCCCATGGGTAGTGTTCTTGGGGTCTGATATACCGTGGTTGCATGCCTAGGATCCTGAGCACTAGGGGTTTGTACACCCCCTCCAGCCTGAGATGTGGTTGGGTCTGCTTGAAATAAATCGGCCTGGGTCATAGTATCCATGAACCGTAGCATACAGCCCATGATCTCCTGGAAGCCCGATGCTGACATAAAATTTACCGGAGTTGGCTCTGTTGCAGGCACATCGCCCTGCTCCTCAATAATGAGATCCTCTATCGGATCCACTGGTGGAATGACTGTGGCAACTACGGGACATCCTCGTCCCCTACCTCGGGCTAGTGCCCTACCCTGGCCTCTACCTCGGTCTCTAGCAATAGGGGGAGCAGCTCCTCCCGGGTCTAGAACACCCGCCGTGGGCATTCTCACCATATTTGAGAGAATAAGAGAAACATACTTAGTATAATATCAACTTCACGATAGGAGATAAAGAAAGAGTGGTTTCCTAACACCCTATAGCCTCTCGAAAATAAGTACGGACGTCTTTGCACCGATCCGCAAGAATCTATTAGGCGTGCTCATAACTTGTGAGACCTACATGAACCTAGTGCTCTGATACCATGATGTCATGACCCAATTTCTATTATAGGTTGTGATGGCGCCTAACGTTGCCGCTAGGCAAGCCAACAGTGAACTAACCACATAATTATTTCTTTTAACATTTTTTAAATAGCTAATTTTTAATTAGAGCTTGAATAGAACGTAAAAGTGTAATAAGATGATAGAAAATAAACTTTTCATTTTATAGAGCAAATGAGATAAGTAAAGTAACCCAAAAATCATCATGTGTCTACTAGCAAAACTTCTACGACCTGGTGTCACAAGTTTATGGGCTACTAGTACGATATATAAGAGAATACTACACTACTGTCTAAAGTGCAATAGACAGATAATAAAGGCAAAGAAAGACTCCGGCTGCTGCAAAATGGCTCGGAAGGCAGCTCACCGCAAAGTCTCGTAGAATCAAGGATGTGCGTCGGACTGATATCCAGATGCACCTTCCT
This sequence comes from Nicotiana otophora, assembly GCA_000715115.1. NCBI lineage: Eukaryota > Viridiplantae > Streptophyta > Magnoliopsida > Solanales > Solanaceae > Nicotiana > Nicotiana otophora. Next base: position 5,071 of record AWOL01S0058453.1, on the reverse strand, counting down.
CAGATCCTGCACATTTAGTACAGAAGTGTAATGTGAGTACATAAACAACATGTACCCAGTAAGTATCTAGTCTAACCTCGAAGAAGTAGTGACGAGGGGTCGACTTCAATACTTACTATGGGCTAACAATAGAATACTGAAATTTATAACTAAGCATGGACTATATAAATACAACTGAAAACTCAATAACAAGAAATAAATGAACAATTGTTTCACTAATAGTAAATCCCAAATTAATTTTCATCATTTAACAAAATTAATCTCTCAAGCCAATGAAACAATATCAATTATAATTGGGCTCAAAGGTTTATCACGCACGAATTATGCCGAGGTCGTACGGTCCAATCCAATATACAAATATATAAATTGTGCACTGTCGGGGGTCGAACGGGATGAACCATAGATGCATCTATTAACCTGCCGAGGCGAACGACCCGCTCCCATGAGAGTAATAGAAATGTTTACCTCGCTCGCGGAAAACTACTTGCGACACGAGTAAACATAGATTTCTCAAAGTTATCATAATATTCTTCAATTCTTTCCAAAAATAAGGAATCCAAACTGAAAACTTTAAATCTTGAAATCCTCAATCTCAGCTCTTATTTAATGCAACTACAAAGCATGATCAAATAACAGTGTCAACAAGGCATGATGTAGACCTAAGACTACCCGGACATCACTTGGAATATATCTGCGCACGGACTCTCATCACCTAGTGTGTATGTATCTCCCCACATAAATAATTTACAATAAAACACGCCTAAGGGGATGAGTTCCCACTTACAAGATTAGAAAAGAGACTTACCCCGTCTCAAAGCTTACTTTTCGGTCCACAATTGTGCTTTAAACCCTTCACTCGGTGCCAAACGACTCGAAACTAGTCAAATTTTATATAAAATAATCAATACATGTTCAAAAGTTCATATCCTAACTATTAAAGTGATTTCCCAATCCTAATTGAAGAAATTCCTAAAATTCACCCCGGGCCCACATGCCCGGAATTTGAAAATCTTTGAAGAAAGTTGTTACCGATAACCTCATGAACTCAAATATATAATTTTCACTAAATTTCATAACCATTTTTGTGGTTAAATCCCATTTTTATCAAAAACCTAGGTTTTTCATCTAAACCCATAATTTTCACGAATTTACATGTTAAAAGCTATCCATAATCAATGTATTAAACTCACATTAGGTAGAAATTTCTTACCTTCAATAGCTAGGTTGAAATCCCTCTTTTTGAAGCTCCAAAATCTCCTAAGTGTGCAATAAATGCACTCAAAATAGCCTAAGTCCCTTTTTAAAAAAACCACACTGCCTCCAGCGATTTTGCACCTGCGGTCGCTAGGACGCATCTGCGGCATCGATTCTGCGGACCAAGGTTCGCTTCTGCAGAGGTGCCTGAGGCTGGCTGGTTTCCCTTCTGTGGGAGGGAGATCGCTTGTGCGGGTGGGAGATCGCTTCTATGGTCCCGCTTCTGCGGCGAGCTTGTCACACCTGCGACCGCTTTCGCTTATGCCACCCCTCTTCACACCTGTGCATCCACATGTGCGGTCACCTTGCCACTTCTGTGAACACTAGGCAGCCTGGGCTGGGCCAATTTTGCGGTCCATGGCTCGCGTCTGCGAGCTCGCACCTGCGACTAGCCCTCTGCTGGTGCGATTACACCAGAAACCTGATGCTTCAGCTCTTCTTCTAGGTTAGAACTTGGTTCGTGCATAGTCCGATTGACACCTGAGGCCCCCAGGGTGTCACAACCAGAAATGCTCACCTTCGGGACCGTGATGGTGCCTAACATTTCACTTGCTAGACAAGCCAATGTTAGAATAATATTATCCATTATTTTAAACAACTTAAGTTAAACGGAAGTCAATTACTAAAATAAAGTGCGGAAGACCATAACTATCAAATCATCAAAATACATCCCCGAATCTGGTGTCACAAGTGCACGAGCTACTAGAATAATACAAACAAGGGTCTAAATAAAATAAAGTTGTAACCACCCGACCGGTCGTTTTGAGTATTACAGCCTCGTTTCCCCATTAACTGCTGAAATTGGGCTTTACAGTTGTTGTGTGACTTGTCGGGGCATTTGGTTCGGGTCCGGTGACGTTTTGCAATGAATCGGAACACTTAGTTCCAAGGTTTAAAGTTTAAGTTAAAATAGTGTCCGAATGTCGACTTATCTGTAAACGACCTCAAAATTTAATTCTGATTATTCCAATAGCTCTGTATGGTGATTTTGGACTTAGGAGCGTGTCCAGAAACTTATTTGGAGGTCCGTAGTGGAATTAGGCTTGAAATGCCAAAAGTTGAATTTTTGAGAAGTTTGATCGGGGGGTTGACTTTTTGGTATCGAAGTCGGAATCCGATTATGGAAATTGGAATAGCTTCGTTATGTTATTTATGACTTGTGTGCAAAATTTGAAGTCATTCCGGATTGATTTGATGCATTTCGCCACGAGATATAGAATTTGAAAGTTCAAATTTCATTAGGCTTGAATTGAGGTGTGATTTGTAGTTTTAGCGTTGTTTGATGTGATTCAAGGCTTCGACTAAGTTCGTATGATGTTTTAGGACTTGTTGGTATATTTGGTTGAGGTCCCGAGGGACTCGGGTGAGTTTCGGGGTAGTTTCGGACCATTTCTAGGCCATTTTTAGTTGCTGATTTATGCCTACAGAGGTGTGCATCGCGATCGCGAACATTTGGTCGCGTTCGCGAAGAGCAAACAGCAGTTTGGAACCTTGTGAATAGCAATCGCGGAAGCTCTTTCGCGTTTGCGTAGAACAAAATCTCTGCTGCACTTACCCAACTTTGGAAGCTTATATCTCACAATCTATAAGGAATTTAGAGATGATCCAAAACTAAAAGTTATAGCCCTTGATGTCTAGTTTTCAGAAATGTAAACCAATTTTCATTTGGAGTTGTGTACAAAAGGTTATGGTGGATACACTATAGGCTATTTGGGAAGAGTTTGGAAATTGTCTGTTGCACAGGGCTGCCTTTGGAAGCTTATATCTTAAAATGTATAAGGAATTTGGAGATGAGCAACAGATGAAAGTTATAGCCCTTTGTGTTTAGTTGGCAGAAAGCTAAACCAATTGCAATTTGGAGGTTTTTACAAAACGTTATGACCATTATACTAGAGGCTGTCTCGAAGAGCTAGGCATTTGTACTTCGCGATCGCGAAGCATTTTTCGCGATCGCGGAAGGGAAATTTTGGGCTGGAAATTTTTGTTCTTCGCGATCGCGAAGAGTTAATAACTGGACAGAAGATAAAATCGTGAGTTTTGGTTTCTTTCTTCATTTTCGGATTTTGGAGCTCGGATTGGGCGACTTTGGAGAGGAAATGCTTCACAAAACTTGGGGTAAGTGTTCTTGACTCCCTTGTGATTATATTCCATGAATTAATATTCATTTTCGGCATTAGATTATTGATTTTTCAAGAGAAATCGGAGGAATTCTACAATTTCATAAAAATGAATTTTCGAGATTAGAACACCGATTCGGAGTCGGATTCGAGTGAAATTAGTATGGTTGAACTTGTAATTGGATGGGTTGTCGGATTTTTTGAGTTTCGTCGGATTCCGAGACAATTTTTGAGATAAATTCCGGATTTTGATGGAAAATTAGCATTTTGTTTTTTGGAATTAATTCCAATAAATTTTATTGACAGAATCAAATTAATTGTGACTAGATTCGAGCCGTTTGGAAGTTGATACGCGCAGAATGAAATTTCTGGAGCATTGCTTAGCTTGCTCGACATTGAATTTGGCTTGTTCGAGGTAAGTAACTCTTCTAATCTTGGAGTTGAGGGTATGAACCCTGAATATATGTATTTTGTGAATTGTTGGGAGGTGACGCACATGCTAGGTGACGGGCGTGTGGGCATGCATTATCAAAATTGTGATATAATTGTTTATGTGGAATTTTATAGCTATAATCTTGGCATTATCCATGCGGTTTTGGCACGACCCAAATTATCCCTCCGTAAGGTGTCGTGATGGCACCTAGTCTTTACGACTAGGTAAGCCTAATATTGCAAAAAATATAAAGAAAACACAACATTTTAAAGATAAACAACATATTATGAATAGCCACGAGTAGCACCACTCGGCATATACAAAATAATTTCCCAAGACCCGGAATATCACTAAGTCACAAGCTGCTATAATATATGTAGCTTTATACAAAAGTCCGAAGTTATTAAAGAAAATCTCTAAGAGAGGGAGTATAAGGGGACTCCAAAGATCTGCAGACGCAAGAAGAAGTACCTTGAAGTCTCCTAGAATCAGCAGCACGTGCTAACCCCAAGGCTGCTAGCTCGTACCTGGATCTGCACACGAAAACATGTACAGGAAAGGGCATGAGTACACCACAATGGTACCAAGTAAGTGCCAAGCCTAACCTCAGTCGAGTAGTGACGAGGTCAGGTCAAGGCCCTATCTGAGTAAATATAATAAATTAAACAGTAAAAGATATAAGTAAAATTTACGGTAACACAGTTAAAGAAATGCTCGAAAATTAACAGTTAAGGGAGCCCTCGGCTCAGAACAGGGTAAACACAGTGGAGAAATCTCTCGAGATACCGTCCCGTAGTTTCAAATGAATATGCAGTATAGGGGGATCTTCCGGAATACGTCCGTAGTCCCAAAGTAAATATGCAGTGCTGGGGAATCTCCTGGAATACGTTCGTAGTCCCAAAGTAAATATGCATTACAGGGGGATCTCCCGGAATACGTCTGTAGTTCCAAAGTAAATATGCAGTAGAGGGGGATCTCTCGGAATATGTTTGTAGTCCCAATTTAAATATGCAATGCAAGATGCAATGACAGGTATGACATCGAGTTATACAGTTTATACTGAACACAGATAAGGCAAATAAGGACTTAACTAAACATGACGCACAGAATGTTAATTAGGCAGTTAAAACACGTAAGCATGCTTTTCTAGTCTAAACTACACAATTAAACATATTAGTACAACTTAATAAGAGAAGCAGTTTATGATTTAAAAAGGATAAACAGGATTTTTGCAATAATAGCCCATGTACGTACTCGTCACCTCACG
>AWOL01S0058451.1:19602-36268 GCA_000715115.1 Nicotiana otophora | reverse complement strand
ATCACCCGGATCTAGAGTCACAATTCACGAGCATTCTAGAATTTACTACAAGTAATAGTCTGAAAGAAATACAACTGTCTAAATGAAAGAAAACAGTAGGACATAAAAAGATGGACGGGGACTTCAAGGTCTGTGAACGCCGACAGATCTACCTTGAGTCTCCGGACAGCAGACCAATAGCAAATCTCAATCAACCTAAGCTGGTATCAAAATCTGCACAGAAAGCGCAGAGTGCAGCATCAGTACAACCGACCCCATGTACTGGTAAGTGTCAAGCCTAACCTCGACGAAGTAGTGACGAGGCTAAGGCAAGGCACCTACAATCAACCTGTACAATTTAACGGTGTATACGCAAATAACAGGAATGAAGAACTAAACAGGAAATGTCGGGAGGGGAGACATACTAAGGGGAATACAGATAAAGAACTACAACAGAATGATTACCGGAGCAGTCAATATACCATGAATAAACAGGAATAATGAATACACTAAAGAAAAATGCACGGCATCACCCTTCGTGCTTTTACTCTAAAATTACACCATAAAATTAATAGAAACGGCACGGCATCACCCTTCGTGCTTTTACTCTCATATCATGGCACGGCATCACCCTTCGTGCATTAACACTCACAATATGACACGGCATCACCCTTCGTGCATTAACACTCACAATATGGCACGGCATCACTCTTTGTGCATTAACACTCACAATATGGCACGGCATCACCCTTCGTGCATTAACACTCTCCCTTACCATAATACAATGCATGAATAACAATAGGGAGATAGAATAACAAGTACAAACCTTACTTCAACATTTGGTTCCATAATATCTATCTCAACTTTGAAATAAAAACTCAATTATTACCAGACAATTTCGTAAACATGATAAGAACAATAATTTGAACAGCACCAGTATAACATGTAGCAATTTGGCATAGGAATATGACAATATAAGAAAAATAGAGAAACATGAAAAACAAGTAAATTGGCGGCGCATAAGTAATCGTCACCTCACATATACACCGCTCACATGAATTTCACTTAGCAAATAATCTAAGGTTCCTAATTCCCTCAAGTCAGGGTTAGACACAACGCTTACCTTGCTCCGAAGGCTACTTAATTCTCAATCACAACTTTTCCTTTAGAATTCACCTCCAAACCACTCGTATCTATTCAAAAATGACTCAATAATATCAAATATTACTAAAGGAACCAATTATATTTCATAAATTAGATTTTCCAATTTTTCCTCCAAACTATCGAAAAATCGACCCCAGGCCCATTTGGTCAAAATCCGAGGTTCGGACCAAAATCTTTTTACCCATTCACCTCCGAGCCCGAATATGTAATTAGTTTTGGAATCCGACCTCAAATTGAGATCTAAATCCCCAAATTTCCGAAATTCCTATTTTCTACCCTAACCCCTAATTCTACCATGAAAACTCTAGATTTTAGGTTGCAAATTCAAGAAATGTAATGGGTAACTGAAAGAAAATGATTTAGAATCACTTACCAACAATTTGGGAAAGGAATGACTTTTGAAAAATCGCCCCTCACCGATTGGTTTTTGAGAAAAATGAGGTTTTTGGCAAAAATCCCGTTTTGGATTCTGTTAAGTGCTGGGCGACAGTGTTCATCGCGTTCGCAAGAGAACTGTCGTGTTCGTGAAGTGTATGGCCTTCCAATCCTTCGCGTTCGTGAGGCAGTGCTCGCGTTCGCGTAGGCTACCCATCCATGGTCTTCGCGTTCGCGAGATATTGCTCGCGTTCGCGATGAAGAAAAGGCTGACTCCCCCTCCCCGGTGCCTAACGCTCCCCGTTCGCGATGGGCTTGTCGTGTTCGCGAAGGGTAACGCCCCCATCACTTCGCATTCATGACCAAGCCTTTGCGTTCACGACCAAGCCTTCGCATCTGCGAAGAAGAAATCCTCAGCTGCCCAGTTTACTCTTCGCGTTAACGAGAGTGCCTTCGCGAATGCGAAGAAGGACATGCGAGAACACAGATTCTGCAGAAAACCCAGATTTCCAAAGTCCAAAACATCCCGTGGCCTATCCGAAACTTACCCGAGCCCTCGAGGCTCCAAACCAAATATGCACACAAGTCTAAAAATATCATACGGACCTGCTCGCATGATTAAATCGCCAAAATAACACCTAGAACTCTAAATTTAGCGCCAATTCAAATAACATTATCAAGAACACTTTAAAATTTCTATTTTCTCAATTGGACGTCTGAATCACGTCAAATCAACTCCGTTTCTTATCAAATTTCACAGACATGTCTTAAATATCATAATGAACCTGTACCAGGCTCCGGAACCAAAATACGGATCCGATACTAACAATTTCAAATATCAATCAATTCTTAAAAATAAATAATTTCCAAACTTTTAATTTTCATCAAAGATTCATAACTCAAGCTAGGGAGCTCCAAATGCGATTCCGGGCATACGCCCAGGTCCCATAATTCGATACGGACCTACCGAAACTGTCAAAGCACGGATTCGGGCCCGTTTACCAAAAATGTTGATCGAAGTCAATCAAAATTAACTTTTAAGGCAAAAATTCTTATTTTTATTAGTTTTCAACATAAAAGCTTTTCCAGAAACTTGCCCAGACTATGCATGCAAATCGAGGAGGGTAAAAATGAGATTTTTAAGGTTTAAGAGCGCAGATTCAAGTTCTAAAATATAAGATGACCTTTGGGTCATCACATGGGCTGTGGCTGTACTGGTAGAGGAGATTAAGCAGATAATGGCACAACTCAATGTAACTATAGCTCATACTCTTAGAGAAGGAAATAAATTGGTGGATCACCTAGCAAATTATGCGCTGGATATTGGTTCTATTGAGTGTCATTGCTTTCGTGATCTAGATGTGCAAGGGAGAAGGATTGTTAATAATGATAAGCTACAATGTCCATACTTAAGAATAAGTGTTGCAAGGGGATAAGGGGTGTAAAAGGGAGGAGTTCAAAGGAGGAGGAGAAGAAATGCAGCATCATTGTGTGCCACCTAGTTCAAATCCCTTTGGAGGAGAATCTGGTGGTTTTATTATGGACTAACCATGTGTTTTGTTTTGCAGGATACGATACTGCATCCATACCTTACTATTTGATACAAATTCTATGGGTGGTTTTAGCACTTAGTGATCATTCCCTTGAAGGAGTATTAACAATAAACATAAGCATGGAAGCAAGGAGGACCTCGAGTGTACTAGGGACTGAAATATTTATGCACACCTTCAATATATATGCACTGTGTTACTCTTGTTTGTTCCTTCAGGCAGAGATTGGAAGGAATACTGCATTGATAGTTTACAAGACATCGGGACATTTAAGGACAGTACACTACATGACCAGAATGGAAAATGAATGTGCTATAGACCCAGACAATTCTAAGGTGCAACTGTGGGAGGTACTTCAGCTGATGGATAACAACGCTGGAGATTTAACAGAACATATACAAGGATGCAAAGGGGCATCCACACCAGCTCCAACAACTCATGAAGGACAAGTTAATGTCCTCATGCCTTAGATTATAATAAGAACTCAATGGGTGGTATTAGTAATTTGTACTCATTCCTTTGAAGGAGTGGTAAAGAGCGTATGTGGTAAATCAATAAGAGAGCACTTGACCGCAAGAAAGACATCTACAACGGATGATAAGAAGCGCAAGAGAAGTGCAAAGCCCAGAAACAGATAACAGGGACGAAGGTGGCATTGTGGATTTAACACCCAATGCAATTCATTTATCGTACATCCCATGAGTGGTACCATGTCAAGAAATCAGCTAATTACTCCAGGAGATCACACGCATCCCCTATCTAAAAATGCATGTTCATCTACGTGAACAACAGGAACTTAGATGCAACAAATAATGCCACTGTCAGTAATAGGTATTTTATTGAGGCAGGTATATTGTTGAATTATGGACATTATGAGGAAGAATTTGTTGGGTATATTTGGTATATGCAGTGCAACAAATTGCAAGACAAGCAAACTAGACAACAAGATATGTGTCGCCTTTATAAGTTGAGGTTTAGGCCATTTGTGTATGCAATTTTGAGATGCAATTACATTAAACTATATTAAAGAATTTGCTTTTTCTCTCTCTAGAACTTTACTCTCTCAAACGGCTATTAACGTCTAAATAGCGATTGAAACCTACGCACCGTCGGATGGAGCCTCCGGGCAATGCCGATCTGGCGCGTCCGTAACATCATTTGGTTCCTCCAACTGTGACAAACACAACCATAGAAGGAATTGCCCCTAAACCTTCTTATGCAAACACTATCGCTGGAATTGCTAGTACTTCTACGGCACCGGCACGACACCCTCGCAAATCAGTTGTAGCTAGGCAAACCACTCACAATGGGATGCCGACAGTTATTTTCAAAGCCAAAGATTATTATGGCATTATGGCTGAAGAATGCAAATGCACTATCATTGGCAGATTCTTGAAACCTCGACCACAAATTGATAGAATTAGGTCAAGATTCAGGAAAAAATTCTCGCTGAAAGGGAATGTCAAAATTGGTGTCTATAATAATTTCAATGTATTTCTCGACTTCACTACTGATGAATATTTCAAAACCATCTGGTACCGAAGGGTTATTTAAATTGAAGGAAGACAGATGTGGCTCCAAAAATGGTCCTCCGACTTCAAACCAGAGGAAGATAGCCCAATCGTTCCGGTATGGGTTCTCCTCCCTGGCCTTCCATTTAATATGCATTCATGGCACTATGTGAAATAAATTCTAAGTTTTGTTGGTACACCACTAACACTGGATGTTGTGACTAGTGGAAAAACAAGACCAAGCATGGCCTAAGTCAAAGTCGAAATTGACCTCCTTAAACCTCAACTTCAATCTGTTTGGGTTGGGTCAGAGGATGAGGAGTCGCCTCTCTAAGGTTTTACCCAAAAGATGGAATACGAAGGAGTTCCAAAATATTGTAAACATTGTAAGAAGTTGGGACACAACATGATGAACTGTAGATTTTTAAAAAAGAAAGCCAACCTTGAAACTAATAGGGACGTGGAGAATGATAATCTAGGAACTTCATTGATAGCCGAAACATCTGCAATGGATATCTCTGGAAAAGTGATTAAAGAGGCACAAACTCAACCCCAAGTTAAAATAATTGGGTCAAGAGGAAAGGACCAAGCCATCATAGACAAGGAAAATAAAGTCACCAATGACAATGGCAAGCACCAGGTTATAGATGCTAATCAACTCCAAGCAAATAACACCATTGCTCACAAAGTAGATCCCACTGAAGGAAAAAAGTTGAAGAACAAATATAAGAAGAATACTAAAGTCAAAAGAATGCCAAAAAAGAAAAGCAAAGTAGTGTTCAAACCAGTAACATCGCAAGAAAGTTACAGAAAACAGCAGACCAAGAGTTACGCTTCTACTCAAAATGTACACTCTCTCGCAGTTATGGAAGAAAATCTTCAGATTCAGGGATTACTCAACACTCCGGCTCAACAACAACAACAACTCTCATCGACTAAGGAAGATATCATTGAAAAAGATCGAAAGGGTCAAATGAAGTAGCAATGGTTACTAATCAGGAAAAAGGTAGTACAGAAGACAAAAGTACTAGTAACATAGCTAACCAGGTGCATCAAGTGGATCCTATTGCAGACAGTTGCAGCTCCTCTAGCCTCCCTTCAGAGATTATCAAACATCCGGGGATTCAATTAATAGTAGACTTGAATGCATCCAGTTTAAACCCCACTATGGAGAACTCTAGTCAATCCAAGGATACTGCTGAAGAACACTTGTTACAAAAATAGTCCCACGACCAAGAGAAAGCCAAAGACAATGTTGAAAAAAGTGTTCAAGATAGCAAGGATTTTAGAAACTGCTCTCCCATGACAAGAGGAATAAGTCACACCAGAGGATCCAGAACAAAGCACAAGAACAGGAATGATCTTTCAAACCGAAGGAACAAAACACCTCCCCTATAAGTTCTAATGATTAGCACAATATTTTGGAATATTAGGGCAGTGAGAACCAAAAAAGCCATTCAAAGGCTGAAACACTTATGAAATATTAACAAGGTTCAATTTGTAGCTATATCTAAGCCTTACATTGTTAAAGAAAAGCTTGAGGGTTACAGAAAATTCCTTGGTTTACAACATAGTACTTCCAATTTCAATGGTCAAATTTGGTATTTCTGGAAAGAAAATGGCAACCATATGATGATTGCAGAGGATGAACAACATATTACCATCAAGTTTGATGACGACATTAGTAACCATAGCACCTACATCATAGTTGTCTATGCAAAATGCCCGGCAGTTGAGAGAAAAGAGCTGTGGGATAGTTTGGTGGAGGATAGCCTTATCATTGATGGCCCATGGTGTATTGGGGGATGTTTCAATGTGATTATTGATCCGGAGGAGAATCTAGGAGGGAACCCTCAAAGAGTTCATAGAAGCTTGGATTTCATTAATTGTATGGATAATTGTGGGGTTACGGATCTTGGTTTTTCTAGTCCTAAATTCACTCGGTGTAATAATTGGAGTCTTCGCAAAAGAGTCTAGAAAAGGCTAGATAGAATTTTTATCAATGACTTGTGGGCACAACAATTCCAGAATAACTCTGTTAAGCACTTAGCGAGAACGGGTTCAGATCATAGGCCTTTAGTCATAAAGTGTTGCAACAATAACCACAACCACGTTAGTTATTTCAGGTTCTTGAATTTTTGGGTCAGCCAAAAAGATTTTTTGGACATTGTCAAGGAGGTATGAGATTCTAGTATTTCTGGTAACTCTATGTGGATCCTGCAATCTAAATTGAAAATGCTTAGTAGGAGACTAAGCAAATGGTCCAGAGAGGATATAGGGGACATCAATGATCAAGTGAGGAAATGGGAAGTCAAGGTTCAACTACTAGATGAGATAGATACTAACTCCAATACTGATAATAGTATAATAGAGGCCAACAAAGTTTATGCTGAGTACATTCAATGGTTGAGCAAGCAAGAATCTTTACTCAAACAGAAGACCCAAACCAAATGGTTCGAAGATGGAGATATTAATACCAAGTATTTTCATAGTCTTCTCAGAGAAAAGAGAAGAAGACTCCAACTTCACAAAATCAAAAATCATATGGGCAAATGGATACAAAAAGAAAACAACATTGCTAAGGCTGTTGTCAAACACTTTGATTCCCTGTTCAATCTTCCCAAGCCCACCATCAAACCCTACCTTTTGACCTGTATTCCAAAGTGCATATTAGATGAAGATAACATGAAGTTATCTGCGATTCCTAATGAAAATGAAATCAAGAAAGCTGTATTCAGTTTAAGTGCAGATAGTACAGCTGGTCCGGACGGTTATATTGGTACTTTCTTTCAACATTGCTGGGACATCATCAAACATGATATCATTGCTTTTGTCAAGGAGTTCTTCAATGGTAAAAGACTTACAAAATTCTATTCTCATACTTGCCTTGCTTTAATTCCTAAGAATGATGCTCCAATCAATTTTTCTGAATTCAGGCCTATCAGCCTTTCCAATTTTACCAATAAAATTCTTTCTAAAATTCTTTCTATAAAGCTGAATCCTTTGCTTCCAAAACTTATTTGTGAAAATCAAACGGGCTTTGTGAAAGATAGATTGATTACTGAAAACGTTCTTTTGGCTCAAAAAATTATTCAAAATATTTCTGAAAAAAATACTGGAGGTAATATTGTTATCAAATTAGATATGGAAAAAGCTTACGATAGAATGTCATGGGTCTTTGTTACATCAGTTCTTAGGAAATATGGATTTTCAGAAGTTTGGATTGATTTGATCAATAATGTTATTTTTGGAGTTTAGTACTTTATTATTATTAATGGTAACAGAACCGGTTTCTTTACATCCTCACAGGGTTTGAAACAAGGGGACCCCATATCCCCCTCTCTCTTTAATCTTGCAGCTGATGTCCTTTCTAGATCTCTGAATAATCTGAATCATGATGGCAATTTTTCTCCTTTCTCTGTGCCTTTTTAGGGGGCCTATTATTAACCATCTTGCCTATGCTGATAATATTATTATCTTTAGTAATGGTAATAGTACCTCTATTGAGATAATTATGAATGTAGTTAAGGCCTACGAGATGAGCTCAGGTTAGTTGGTCAATAGAGATAAAAGTTTCTTTTTGACTGCCCTAACACTTGTGCCCTCAGAATTAATAGGATGAGAGATTTCACATGATTTATGGACAAGGAGTTTCCTTTTAATTACCTTGGATGTCCTCTTTATGTAGGAAGAAAGAAAATTGTTTACTTTGACTATTTGGTTCATAAGGTCATTAAAAAACTCAATGGTTGGCATGGTAAGATGCTTTCTTATGGAGGTAGGCTCATTCTTATTAAAAGCGTCCTCCAATCACTTCCTATATATACTCTCTCTTCTATCAATCCTCCTAAAGCCACCTTTCATCTCCTTGAGAAACACTTTGCTAATTTCTTCTGTGGCACTGATAGTGACCATAAAAAGTACCATTGGAGATCATGGAAGCACCTATATTTTCCTATTGACGAGGGAGGTATAGGAATTAGGAAAATGGAAGATAGCAGTGAGCTTCTAGCTATCAAAAGATGGTGGAGATTCAGAACAACACCATCTCTGTGGGCTAACTTTCTCAAGCACAAATATTGCATTAGAGCTCAACATGTCGCTAAGCAATGGACTTCTGGCAACTCTCACTCATGAAAACATTTGACAAAGGTTAGAAAGATTGCAGAACAACATATGGTTTGGCATATTAATGAAGGTAACTCAATTTTTTGGTGGGACAATTGGACATGTAAAGGTCCTCTCGCCAACTTGGCCCCTGGTACATACAAAAGCCCTAAGATTCTTGTCAGGGAATTCATCCAGAATGGTGAATGGAACATCAACAAACTTCAAGATATTTTACCAAATTCTATAGTTTAGAACATAAAGAAGATTGAAATTGGGAACTACTCATTACTAGACAAGATTTACTGGGATCTTTCGCTAGATGGTAGATACTCCAATAAGACTACTACACAACTTATCAGAAAAAGTAAACCAAAGGAGCATCTGCTATGTAAGGTTTGGCATTCTTCTATCCCTTTCAAAAAATAATTTCTTACTTGGATATTATGGTATAGAAAACTACCTTTTGATGATGTGATAGTCAACTTTGGAAAACAAATAGTTTCCAGATGTAACTGTTGTGCTAATCCTAAAAATGAAACTATTCAACATGTTTTCATGGAAGGAGAAGCATCTAGTTATATCTGGAAACTAATAGGATCCCCCTTAGGAATTATACATCATCAAAGGGTAGCTAGATATACTATTAACAAGTGGTGGCAGGTTAAGGAGCAAAATGCAATTCACAAGTTGATTCTTCAAATTACCCCCACTATTATTTGCTGGGCAATTTGGAAAGAAAGATGTTCTTGTAAATATGGTAGTCAAAAGAAGTTCAACTTATTATGAATGGAGCAACAAGTACTTTGAATCATTGGAGCTGCAGTCGCCAAAGCCTTCCCTAATTACAAAATCTCAATGCCATGGAACAACTACTGTGATATAGTTCTAAATCTTCAGCCTATTCCTAAAGCTATTGTTGTCAACTGGAATAAACCGGAGGATGGCTACTTTAAATTGAATACTGATGGTAGCTTCATCAAGGAGAATGGAAAAGCTGGGATTGGAGGAATTCTCAGAGATGACAAGGGAGACTTAGTTATGGTTTTTTCAGTTTCAACTCAGGGTAGTAGCAATAATTACATAGAAGCGCAGGCTGCTTGGTATGGTTGCAATTGGTATGTCCAAAATAGCTGCATAGGCTTCACGTTGGAGTTGGATTCATAGATTGTGGCAAATATGCTCAAAGAGAATAGAACCAGCAACTATAAGTTGAACAACATCATGGTGTGTACCTCTCAAATGATTCAGGAGGCCAATATTAATGTCGTTCGCTGCTATAGAGAGGCTAATCAAGTGGCGGATTACCTAGCTAAGCTAGCAACTACTTCTTCTAAGGAATCATACTTCTTTACATTCCAACAACTCCCTAAAGGTGCCAAAGGCCCTTTCCATCTAGACAAGACTCAGATGCCTAGTATTATAACCAAGTTCGATAAGGCAAATTTTTTTGTGAACTAATTATTCGCTTTATAATAGGTTAGAGAAGTATATATTTCTCCCTACCCCTTTTTTTGAAGGATAGCTAGTTATTCTTATGTTGTATTTTCAAGGGCATGGACATACTCGTTTTTGTAATCCTCTGTTCTTATGAAATATACAACCCCAGCATCTGGGAAATTTAATAAAAAAAAACTACATCGAAGTAGCAGCTGGTACATTGAAGTGGATCTTACTGGATTTACGTTTGGATTCAGTATGGTCAAATCAAATTATGATAGTGGAAAAGGCCCGGATGTGGAACAAAAGAACATGTGAATTTCATTTGTAAAAACTTTCCATTGCTTGTTTTTATGAATTATGATTTTATCTTATTTAGATTACATTATGTACTATCACTGTTGGGTAGGCTAACCAACTTTGATAACAGGGATTTTGTGATTGTCATAATTTATTTCTTTTCATTTTGTAAGACCACCTGACATTTGTATTTGTTTTATTTATATACATATAAAATATAGCCCTAGGCACCTTGCCTAGTAGATTTGCTTAAAAAAAAAACTAAACCTATCTGATACTCCATTTTGTATAACTTTTTCCTTATTTTACTTTATTTGATTTCTAAAATAAACTCATTATCTCATTTGACACCTTACTTTAATTCAGATTATTATTACGGTTATCTGGTATTAAATATACATTTCTTGATCACTTTAATTGATATTTGACACAGTTACAATATACATGGTAGCACGTAGGCCTTGCCATGAAGGTGATTGTTATTGTGGTCACAAAGTGCCAGATGTGATGATTTGGAAATTGACTCATGATTTGTGGTTACGAGGTGTGGTGCCTCGGAGAAATTCTTGTTGCTTAGTTCATGCTTTGGGAACCATTTGATTAATTGAACTGCCATTATGTTATTGCTTCATTGCCGACTGCTTCTTGCTGCTATTTGTGCTTCTATTATTTTTATTGTTGGTTGTAAATCAATAATCTTTTCGTTGTTAGTCTTATATTGATGTTAGCACTTTGTCACTTAGTAAATTTTCCACGTCAACAAACAAGAAAATTTTGGTTAGTAAAAATTCTCCACATTATATATAAAATTATTATTAAAGTATTTAAATGCAACAAAAGAACAAGGAAAAATAATTATTGGACATATCAAGAGCCCGTGTGGACATAAGATTTTTTTCACTTTTTTTCGAAACAAATTCACTTTTTTCGAAATCATTGCTTGGCCATAAAATTTTTAATTTTACATTGAAGATGGATTTTAGAATTTTTCAAAAATATGAAAAAACCCAAAAAACTATTTTTCAAAATTTTCACTCATACCATTCACAAAAAATCAAAAACAACCCAAAATTATATTCATGCCCAAACGCAACTCTAATTTTCAAATACCATTTTCACTTGCAAAATAATTTTACTTTTATTTTTGGAATTATAATTCTTATGTCCAAACGCCCACCAAATTGAACAGCTCAACTGTTCAAAACTAAGATTCCACTGGCCTATTTTCTTTTTCTTATTTTTCTTTATTATTTTATTTGTCGTACTTAAATAGCTACTATAAGAAATCATGAATTGGGTGATGGCTTGTCACGACCCAAAATCTCACATGTCGTGATGGTGCCTATGCCAATACTAGGCAAACCGACAATCTAAATAAACCACCATATCTTTTAAGTTTGAAAATATAGTATTTAAATTCAGCGCAAGAAATCTCACAATTACATATATAAACACTCCTAAAACCCGGTGTCACTAAGTACATGAGCATCTAATATGAATATAAAGTTTGACGGATAAAAATCACTGTCTGAAAATATAGAACAGTACAATAATTAACCAGGAAAGGAATCGAGTCTGCAGACGTCAAGCAACTACCTTGGTAGTCCCCAACAGAATTAACTTTGAAATCTAGCAGTCGCCGTATCCGGGAGCACCTGGATCTGCACACGAGGTGCAGAGTGTAGTATGAGTACAACTAACTCAATAAGTAACAAGATTAACCTTTGGGCTGAAAGTAATGATGAGCTCCGCAAGTACAGTCCAATATAAATAATGGTACAAAAATGTAGGCATGTTTTCAAGTTCAACAGTTAAACTCAGTACAAGTGAAATAGATCAGTAACGCATGATATGAAGAATATGAGATCTCTGTATCTACATGCCAATGTACATACTCTATGTGATGCACCTTAGTGAAAACTCCATGTACTCACAATCTAAAATACTCAATTATTCAGTATTGTATATGGCCAATCCAGCCTAGGGAAGATCCATCCCAAATATATATGTATATCCATCAACTTACAGTCAGTCACTCAGTACTGTATAAGGCCAATCCAGCCCAGGGGAAGATCCATCCCCAAATATTAATGATTCGGACAAGATCCATATCCAGGGAAGATCTATCCCTCAATATAAATGCTTCGGGCAAGATCCATACCTAGGAAAGATCCATCCCTCAATATAAATGCTTCGGGCAAGATCCATGCCCGGGGAAGATCCATCTCTCAATATAAATCAACCGCGCTCACTGGGGATATATGCAGACTCCGGAGGGGCTCCTTCATCCCAAGCGCTATAAATCAACCGCGCTCACTGGGGGTGTGTGCAGATTTTGGAGGGGCTCCTTCAGCCCAAGCGCTATATAAAGCCGATATGGCCTACTGGGGCGTGCAGTCTGATCCCATAATAATAATAAAGCCTATAAGTATTGTTGTTGCGTATAGCCCGATCCTATAATAATAATAATATATATAAAGCCGATATGGCCTAGTGCAGGAGGGCAGCCTCGATTCAATAAATATCCTCACAATGGATGAGCATGACCGAGTATGAAATTTATATTTTAAAATAATTAATTCAACAGCAACACGACCCTATGGGTCCTAAAATATCGGCACGTAGCCTAAACATGATCTTTATTACGAATCTCAGCTCAATTCCTCTAACACGTGTGGCATGTTCAGATAATAACATGATTCTTTAACTTTGCAACTCCACAGTATTTATTCAAGTCAATTTATATGGTGCACGTCCACACGTTAACTATCGTGTGTGTCACCTCCAAATAATATATATATAACACCAATTCGGGGATTCATACCCTCAGAACCAATTTTTGAAGTATTACTTACATCAAACTGTGTAATTATTTATTCCTCTATGCCCTTACCACGAGAATTGGTCTTCGAAAGCCTCGTATCTAGACACAATTAATTCGATTCAGTCAATACCAATTATTGTAATTAATTCCATAAGGAAATACTAATTTTTCAATAAAACTCCGAAATTAACTCAAAAATCGCATATGGGCCCCACATCTCGGAACCCGGCAAAAGATACAAAATATGAATGCCCATTCAACCATGAGTCCAACCATATAAATTTTACTCAAATCCGACATCAACTCGACCCTCAAATCTTCAAATTAAACCAAGAGGGTTTTTACAATTTTTCAACTTAATTCACCAATTAAATGTTAAAAACAACCATGGATTCGAGTAATTTGACCAATATTTAGTTAAGAACACTTATCCCGTTGTTTTCCTTGAAATTCTCCCGAAAATCCTCTCCCTCCGAGCTCCAAATTGGTAAAAATTGAAAATTCCATTTTCAAAACTTATACTTTCTGCCCAGTCATTTGCTCTATGCGATCGCGGACACCCACACGCGATCACGAAGCACAAACTTACACAGCCCAGAAAAGACCCTACGTGATCGCAGGTTCACTCATGCGATCGCGAAGCACAGCACTCTAAGGCCTACATGAACGCGGTTGAATCCACGCGAACGCGGATCATTGATACACAAACCTACGCGATCGCGGACCGATCCACACGATCGCGAAGAGCAACTTTGCGTGACCCTCGTTGCCTCAATTCCTCTTCGCGAACGCGGCTTTGCCCACGCGTTCGCGATGCATTCTCTCTTCCCAGCTACGCGATCGCGATTCTCCCCACGCGATCGTATAGAACAAAAACTCAGCAGCCCCAATTAACCCTATGCGATCGCGGATCTTTCCACGCGATCGCGTAGAAGGAAATGAGACAGTGTACCAGAAAAACTTCAGCAAAACTCCAAGTCCAAAATTCGATCCGTTAACCATCCGAAATTCACCCGAGGCCCCCGGGACCTCAGCCAAATATACCAACAAGTCCTAAAACATGATACGAACTTAGTCGAACCCTCAAATCACCTCAAATAACTCTAAAACCACGAATCATACCTCAATTCAAGCCTAATGAACTTTGAAATTGCAAATTTCTACAAATGACACTGGAACCTATCAAATCAAGTCCGATTTACCTTAAATTTGGCACACAAGTCATAAATAATATAACGGAGGTATTTCAATTTTCAGAATTAGATTCTGACCCCGATATCAAAAAGTTAACTCTCCCCTCCCCCCTCCTCCCCCGTCAAACTTTCCAAAAATTCGACTTTCGCCATTTCAAGCCTAATTCTACTACGGACCTCCAAATAATTTTTCGGACACGCTCCTAAGTCCAAAATTACCATACGGAACTATTGGAATCATCATAATTCAATTCCGAGGCCGTTTACACATAATCAACATCCGGTTAACTTTTCCAACTTAAGTTTTCAATTATGAGACTAAGTGTCTCATTTCACCCGAAATCCTTCCGGGCCCAAACCAACTAGCCCGGTAAGTCATAAAATATCTATAAAGCATAAATTGAGCAGTAAATAGGGGAACAGGGTTATAATACTCAAAATGACCGGTCGGGTCATTACACTCTCCCCCACTTAAACATACGTTCGTCCTCGGACGTGCCAAGAGTTGTTTTCAAGCCACCAAATCACTATTCCATCTTACCATGCATGAACCCGGGGGTGATCCCACGTCACCCTATTATATAGGCCTGACAACACAATACAGCTGAAAATCATTAATTTAACCTTAACCCATAAACTTAGATCCCGAATTTCCAACATCCAGAATTCTTTTCAAGACACGAATCTCATATCTATACATTGTATAAGTCCGAACAAGATGTATCAAGCCATAACCATAACCCAGATATAATCACGTAACATACTACACAACTCACATACTCGCAGCACCATTCCCGGTCACAGTAACTACTCAAATAAACCGGCACTGGTATTAACCCCATGTCAAACAAAACCTCGTTTCAAAACCTTCGTACACTGCAGAAAATGAAAGACATACGCGGAATCTCATAACCGTTTATCAGATCAACAAGTCATGGAGCTCTCTCGCCCCAACCAGAACCATAATCCCTTTTTTAACTGACTTTCAATGACATCTTCCCAACTATACCGTAATCAAACCTGACAGTACCCATTCTAGATCCAATGACCATATATTATTAAACATAACTATCCCACATACATGCCACACCAATATAACTCAAGCCACAACTACACAATCCGTGTACCCAAAAATGGAAAATTTCTCAAAGAAGAGAACCGTATTGCGAGTTCAACAAGCACCACCACAACTGCAATGCTATAAGCTCATTGTATATAGTAGAACCAAGACACACAAATTTAATAACAGTAACCAGCTCTTCTAGAGCTCACATTAACATCAGTCGCACGGACAACTCACGTGCTATAGTATCAATATCTGGACCCGCACGGATAACTCACGCGCCAATAATATCAGTATATGGATCCGCACGGACAACTCACGTGCCAATGACATAATCCGCCTGGCATGGTCACAGGCCTCCAGTCCAAGCATATCATAGAGGAGAAATCAAATAAGTACACATGTATATTATAAATGAAATAAGATTCACATGCTCCTGGACTGGTATAAATAATATGCCATAGGGTAGGCATGTGCAAAGTGTGCTATCACAACTCAAATCGGTAAGTTAACGCAGAAATAGTAACTACCCAATCTATTCAGGGAATTAGCCTCTTTGTAACCTCAAGTGTAGCCCAGATAGTTCTCGACAAATGTACGAATATGAGAAACGTTATAACTTTATGCTTAACAGTCAACTCTAGGCATATCTTTGCCTAAGCATTCTTCTGAGTATGAATACTTGCCCCGATGCCCGCACATGGGATCAAACCTCACATATATGCACACTCATAGCGTGTAGCTATCACAATTAATTAACGCAATTGGTGCCTCCACTGAGTTTAAATAAAATACTCACCTCAAACAGGCCGCAACCCTGAAACAATATGCTTCGGAGAACTCCCAGTCTCCAAATACATAGAATACATGAACCACCGTAACTGATCCCAACTCCAGCACTCGAATGACTAACACATCCTTCATGCACGATCAGCCCACGAGGAAATCTTTCATAATTCTCCCGTGCGACATAGCAATAATTTGAATATCAACAGTCTATCAACCATGTGAGTACCGCAATACTAATTAAACATCCGTAAGTCAAAATACAATGCGCCTTCTGAAATACGCACCCTTCTCATACAATACCAAGTAGTAATAGTATTCATCTAGTCATTTGGAACCGCCCATGTTGTCTAAGAATTCATGACCATTCTGCC
>AWOL01S0058451.1:0-19209 GCA_000715115.1 Nicotiana otophora | reverse complement strand
ACTTCTCTCATACACGATCATCCCACGAGAAATACTTTAACAGTTCTTCCGTGCCACTTGAAAAAATTTGAATATCAACAGTCTATCAACCATGTGAGTACCGCAATACTAATTAAACATCCGTAAGTCAAAATACAATGCGCCTTCTGAAATACGCACCCTTCTCATACAATACCAAGTAGTAATAGTATTCATCTAGTCATTTGGAACCGCCCATGTTGTCTAAGAATTCATGACCATTCTGCCCAAACTTCGTGACCTTCCTTCAAGACTGAACTGCCACCTTGTACATGTAAATCTAACTTCCGCACAACACATAACATCTATCTTGCCATCATGTGAAAAGCACAAGAATCTCATTATGAACTCTGGGTCACCAGTAAATTACATGTCCGGTTAGGTAGAAATCTCTCTCTTGCTTCTTTTTCGGAGAAAATCACAATATAAAATATGTTCCCCACACCGATAGAGAATATCCGGCTCAACCCATGGTAGAAACCATCAAGAACTCTTCGAAATCCATTTGCACCTAACCAAGCTATCATAACTGAAATCCTCTAACTCGACCAAGCCACACAGGTCACCAAACCCAAGAATATTGCCACCGAAACATCTATAAAAATCTCACCACATCATAATTACCAAAAGAACCAAGCATACCATTACCATACTGATCCAACTTGTTACCAATTTGTCCTATTATCTCCGAGTTTCTTCTGAATTACCCTGAAGTTGACATTTCTCCTTGTCAGAACACTACTATCCTTACCCATAGCCCACTACAAGACATCCTAACATAACATCATACCTCCCTAAGGCCCATAAGCCATCGTATTCTTCTTAAGCACCACAAAAGTACCACAACCGAGACCCCCACACTGAAAAGACCTTATGCGGACTTAAAATTATTCCTTTTTACCTTTCTTGCACCGAAATGTAGAATCCATAGTCATACAGAATTAGCGCAAGTCCCGGTACCATCCAGTGTAAATAACTGATTCTGTAAAAATACAAATTTCGAATTTCAATTGACACATATACATTTTGAATCCATTAGAACCCTTTCAAAAGTCACCCACTATGCTCAAATCTAAATTGCACCGCCCAAACGGGCCGAAAGACACAAGCCCCATTAGCACAACAGCCCTCAAAGAAGTAACCCTGCCTTAACACCACCAATCAAATTCATACTTCGTGTGCACTACATCCTTCAAAATAACAATTTAATCATTTAATGATTTTTCATATTTTCATAAAGTGCAATATAAACCGCATTTAAGAAATTTTCTTACTCAAGTCATCCCCGATATCAACCTTTGCAAGTCATAACTAATCAACAAGTATGCCTCAGACCAAAACCAATACCGCACATAATCATGCAATCAAATCATAGATTGCAGACTCCCCCACTTGGCTCAAAGGCATATAACAAAACATCTGATAACTCACCATACCCATACTCTACTATTGTCATAATCCCGCAGTCAATTCAACGAAACGATTTCACAAGCTCAGGTAACACAAACCATAAAATACCTCAAATTATTTACTAAGCTCGCCTTCATTCTTTTAACATACAAGTCAACTTTCTCAACTAGATTCAAATTCAAATCTCAACACACATGCCTCGCTGGCAAAAAAGAAACTCTCCACTCACATTATAAGGAACACACCTACGTAGATTACTCCGCAGGGGATAACCCACCTGCTTAGCCTCAAATTGCTATCTTGTTATACCTTTTCGCAGTCACAATTACTATGCAATCACTTAGTCTATTTGAGTCCAACTCATTAACCAGACATGAGAATTTAATTTGCCCCAAAATTTAACAACGTGAAAGATCCTTCAAAACGTCCATACTCGAGACTGTACGTCACATCAAAGCGAAAACCAAGCACCCAATGGTCCCTCCTTTACATTTCAAAGAAACACTTCTCGTCACATTTAAATCGTCTTAACACATCCCGCAGTTACATCATACTCATCACAGAGCCATTCCACCGCTCATCGAGCCACAAAGTCCACTCGTAGGAACATTACCGGACGTATGAGTCCAAATGTACAAGTTACAACTGAAGCTACCGAGCCTAAGCTGCGGTCTAAACCTGGCCCCAAATCCTCCAGACTGGCACATCACCAAAACACAGAACACACATCTCAAACCTCATCGCTAGAATTATAAGTCGGCGATGCACAACTGATACCGAGCGCTCCCATGCGCACACAAATGAATTGAAGGAATTCAAAGAGTTATGTTTCAAGTTGAATCAATTCCGCACGATAGAATATAAGAAAGTGAAATTTTCCTAAGGGTTCGGCAACCTCTCGAATATAAGTACAGATGTATCTGTACCGATCTGCAAAACTCTACTAAACCTGCTCATGACTCGTGAGACCTATGTAACCTAGGCTCCGATACCAACTTGTCACGACCCAAAATCTCACATGTCGTGATGG
This sequence comes from Nicotiana otophora, assembly GCA_000715115.1. Taxonomy (NCBI): domain Eukaryota; kingdom Viridiplantae; phylum Streptophyta; class Magnoliopsida; order Solanales; family Solanaceae; genus Nicotiana; species Nicotiana otophora. Next base: position 16,751 of record AWOL01S0058451.1, on the reverse strand, counting down.
CGCCTATCCCAAAACTAGGCAAGCCGACAATCTAAATAAACCACCTTATCTTTTAAGTTTGAAAACATAATATTTAAATTCAGTGGAAGAAATCTCACAAATTACATATATAAATACTCCCAAAACCCGGTGTCACTAAGTAGATGAGCATCTAATATGAATACAAAGTCTGACGGATAAAACTCACTGTCTGAAAATATAGAACAGTACGATAATTAACCAGGAAGGGAATCGAGTCTGCGGACGTCAAGCAGCTACCTTGGTATTCCCCAACAGAATTAACATTAAAATCTAGTAGCCTCCGTATCCGGGAGCACCTGGATCTGCACACGAGGTGCAGAGTGTAGTATAAGTACAACTAACTCAATAAGTAACAAGACTAACCTCTGGGCTGAAAGTAGTGACTAGCTCCGCAGGTACATTCCAGTATAAATAATGGTACAAAAATGTAGGCATGCTTTCAAGTTCAACAGTTAAACTCACTACAAGTGAAATAGATCAATACCGCATGATATGAAGAATATGACATCTCTGTATCTACATTCCAATGTACATACTGTATGTGATGCACCTTAGTGAAAAGTCCATGTACTCACAATCTAAAATACTCAATTACTCAGTACTGTATATGGCCAATCCAGCCCAGGGAAGATCCATCCCAAATATATATATATGTATATTCATCAACTGACAGTCGGTCACTAAGTATTGTATAAGGCCAATCCAACCCAGGGGAAAATCCATCCCCAAATATCAATGATTCGGACAAGATCCATGTCCAGGGAAGATCCATCCCTCAATATAAATGCTTCGGGCAAGATCCATGCCTAGGAAAGATCCATCCCTCAATATAAATACTTCAGGCAAGATCCATGCCCAGGGAAGATCCATCTCTCAATATAAATCAACCGCGCTCACTGGGGGTGTGTGCAGACTCCGGAGGGGCTCCTTCATCCCAAGCGCTATAAATCAACCGCACTCACTGGGGGTGTGTGCAGATTATGGAGGGGCTCCTTCAGCCCAAGTGCTATATAAAGCCGATATGGCCTACTGCGGCGTGCAGTCTGATCCCATAATAATAATAAAGCCTATAAGTCTTGTTGCGGCGTGTAGCCCGATCCTATAATAATAATAATATATATAAAGCCGATATGGCTTGGTGCAGGCGGGCAGCCCCGATTCAATAAATATCCTCACAATGGATGAGCATGACCGTGTATGAAATGTACATTTTAAAATAATTAATTCAATAGCACAACAACCCTATGGGTTCCAAAATATCGGCACGTAGCCTAAACATGATCTTTATTACGAGCCTCGGCTCAATTCCTCTAACACGTGTGGCATGTTAAGATAATAACATGATTCTTTAACTTTGAAACTTCACAGTATTTATTCAAGTCAATTTATGTGGTGCACGTCCACACGCTCACTATCGTGTGTGTCACCTCCAAACAATATATATAACACCAATTCGGGGATTCATACCCTCAGAACCAATTTTAGAAATATTACTTACATCAAACTGTGTAATTATTTATTCCTCTATGCCCTTACCAGAAAAATTGATCTCCGAAAGCCTCGTATCTAGACATAATTATTTCGATTCAGTCAATATTTATTATTGTAATTAATTCCATAAGGAAATACTAATTTTCCAATAAAACTCCGAAATTAACTCAAAAATTACCTGTGGGGCCCATATCTCGGAACCAGACAAATCTTACAAAATATGAACGCCCATTGAACCACGAGTCCAACCATATAAATTTTACTCAAATCCGACATCAACTCGACTCTCAAATCTTCAAATTAAACCAAGAGGGTTTTTACAATTTTTTAACTTAATTCACCAATTAAATGTTAAAAACAACCATGAATTCGGGTAATTTGACCAATATTGAGTTAAGAACACTTATCCCATTGTTTTCCTTGAAAGTTTCCCGAAAATCCTCTCTCTCCGAGCTCCATATCGGTAAAAATAAAAAATCCCATTTTCAAAACTTAAACTTTCTGCCCAGTCATTTGCTCTACGCGATCCCGGACACCAACACGTGATCGCGAACAACAAACTTCCACTTCCCAGAAAAGACCCTACGCGATCGCAGGTTCACTCACGCGATCGTGAAGCACAACACTCTAAGGCCTATGCGAACGCGGTTGAATCCACGTGAAAGCGGATCATTGATGCAAAAACCTACGCGATCGCGGACTGATCCACGCGATCGCGGACTGATCCACGCGATCGCGAAGAGCAACTTTGTGTGACCCCCTGTTGTCTCACTTCCTCTTCACGAACGCGGGTTTGCCCACGCATTCGCGATGCCTTATCTCTTCCCAGCTACACGATCACGATTCTCCCCACGCAATCGCATAGAACAAAAACTCAGCAGCCCCAACTAACCCTACGCGATCGCGGATCTTTCCACGTAATCGCGTAGAAGGAAATCGGACAGTCTACCAGACAAACTTCAGCAAAACTCCGAGTCCAAAATTCGATCCGTTAACTATCTGAAACTCACCCGAGGCCCCCGAGACCTTAGCCAAATATACCAACAAGTCCTAAAATATGATACAAACTTAGTCGAACCCTCAAAGCACCTCAAATAACGCTAAAACCACGAACTACACCCCAATTCAAGCCTAATGAACTTTGAAATTTCAAATTTCTACAAATGACGCCGGAACCTATTAAATCAAGTCTGATTGACCTCAAATTTGGCACACAAGTCATAAATGACATAACAGAGGTATTCCAAGTTTCAGAATCAGATTCCGACCCCGATATCAAAAAGTCAACCCCCTTCCCCGGTCAAACTTCCCAAAAATTTTACTTTCGCCATTTCAAGTTTTATTTCACTACGAACCTCCAAATAATTTTTCGGGCACGCTCCTAAGTCCAAAATCACCATACGGAGCTATTGGAATCATCAAAATTCAATTCCAAGGTTGCTTACATATAAGTCAACATCCGGTTAACTTTTCCATCTTAAGTTTTCAATTATGAGTCTAAGTGTCTCATTTCACCCCGAAACTCTTCTGGACCCGAACCAACAAACCCGGTAAGTCATAAAACATCTTTAAAGCATAAATTGAGTAGTAAATAGGGGAACAAGGTTATAATTGTCACAACTCAAAATCCATTAAGGGTCATGATGGGGCCGGACACCGCTGTCAGGCAAGCCAACACTAAATACTTTCAGGTCTCATTTTAATATTTTTGAAATCATAGCCCAATCAACTATATAGGGATAAACATCCCACACCGCATCTATAGTACCATTACGATTCCTCAATTCTCGATCGATAGCAAGCGTTTCACGTCACATAAGATTGAATGGGAAGAAAATGAAGGCATCAGCCTCAAAGGAATCAAATCGCACGATGAGAATCAAGAAGGGAAGTGTTCCTAACAGCCCTGTAGCCTCTCGAAGATAAGTACAGACGTCTCCATACCGATCCGCAAGACTCTACTAGACTCGCTCATGACTCGTGAGACCTAAGTGAACCTAGTGCTCTGATACCATGTTGTCACGACCCAAAATCCATTGTAGGTCATAATGGGGCCGGACACCGCTGTCAGGGAAGACAACACTAAATACTTAATTCATGTCTCATTTTAATATTTTTGAAATCATAGTTTGTTTTCCTTAATTAAATAGTAGAAGATGGAGTTTACAAAATACATAATAATATCTTTTAAAATTCCAATACAGTGCAACCCATAATCATCGCAAAATCCGGTGTCACAAGTGCATGAGCATTAACTAGAAATGTAAAATAAAATACAACAGCTATCCGGAATATAAATTGGACAGGAAAAATGTAAGTACTCTAAAGGAGACTCTGTTGGTTGCGGAGCGTCGTATAGAATGCAGCTCACCTAAGTCCCCTCCATAATCACGCCTCTGCGCCCACAAGGTCGCTAAACATATGTGTACCTGCACAAACATGTGCAGCAAGTATAGCATGAGTACATAAATCAACGCGTACCTAGTAAGTATCCCGCCTAACCTCGAAGAAGTAGTGACGAGGGGTCGACTCGAACACTTACTATGGGCTATAGTTAATATACCAATGATATGATAAATTATGGATTTTATGAGGCAACGGTAAACACAATAACATGAGGCAGGTAAATAATTCTTCTGTTAATAGGGGATTTCCAAATTTATTTTCATCTTTTAATAATTTATATCTTTGGCCAATGAGGCCATATCAATTATCAATAATTTCAAACAATCAATTAAGTCATGCGCAAATCATGCTGAGGTCGTACGGCCCAATCCAACAAATATTTAAATTGTGCATTGCCAAATGATCAAATGGCGCGAACCATAGATGCATCTATTTAATCTGCCGAGGCGTTTGGCCCGTTCCACAAAGATAATCACATTCAAACAGTCAATCGAGAATTCATCAAGAGGGAATTATCCAAGGAAATGGCAATTGCTCTTTTAACAGTCAAGAAATGATGATTAGCTTTTTAGAAAAATTTATTTACCAAGCTCGATATGATTTAAGCATTTTAGATTGACAATAAGGTTGCAAATATTACAAGTAGAGCATGCTTTTGGGTCTTAGACTACCTGGACTTAACCTTTATAGTAGCTACGCACGGACTCTCATCGCCTCATGTATACGTAGCCCCCACAAATAGGAGCACATATTGATTTATTTCACCTATGGGGTAAATTCCCTCTTACAAGATTAGAAAGGAGACTTACCTCACTCTGAAGTTCCTTCTCCGGCTCCCAAGCCTTTCCAATAACTCAAACCGATGCTCAGTGCTCCAAAACTAGTAAATAAATGTGCAAATCCATGAATATATACTCTAATACTCTTTATAATCCAGTTTATAACAAATTCCAATTCCGTTCTAAAGGTAAATGAAAATCACCCTCGGGCCCACGTGCCCGGATTCTAAAACTTTTCTAACATAAACATTACCCATAACATTACGAACTCAAATATATAATTTATTCCCAATTCCATGTCCAATTTCATGGTCAAAATCCAAAAATACCTAGTTCTAGGTTTTTTTTCAAAATCCCAAATTTCCACTAATATCTCATGATTTTCCAGGTAAAGTTTTAGATATAATCCAAGTATTTAACTTGCAATAGGTGGGAATCACTTACCTTGACATAGATGATGAAGATGGATCTCCAAAATCGCTCCTAGGTTTGCTCCCATGGAGGAAAATGAAATGAAAAGGGCCAAACTCCTGTTTAAAACAATCTGCCCAGATGTTGCCTTTCTTCTTAGCGAACGCGGAAACTTTCTCGCGTTCGCGAAGCACATGAGTCACTGCCCCAGTATTTCTCTTACGCGAATGCGAGGTTCCTCCCGCGAACGCGAAGCACACTGGGCCAGACCTTCGCGAACACGATCCTTTTTACGCGAACGCGAAGCACAACCTCCCATGCATCACAATAACCCTTCGCGAACGCGAAGGATAAATCACAGTAGCCCTCAACTTCCTCTACGCGAATGCGGGAATTCCTTCACGAACGCATAGAAGGAAACCAGACACCAGCAAATCTGATGCTTCAGCCATTGCCCAAGTCTAAATTCCAATCCGTTAACTATCCGAAATTCACCCGAGGCCCCCGGGATCTCAACCAATTATACCAACACGTCCCATAACACATCACGAACTTAGTCGAGACTTCAAATCACATCAAACAACATTAAAACCGTGAATCTCACTCCAATTCAAGCTTTATGAACTTTAGAACTTCAATCGTCCTCGTTCGATGCCGAAACCTATCAAATCAAGTCCGATTGATCTCAAATTTTGCACACAAGTCGTATTTGACATTACGCACCTACTCCAACTTCCGAAATCAAAATCCGACCCCGATATCGAAAGGTCCACTTTCGGTCAAACTTCTTAAAACCTTCAAATTTCTACTTCAGTCAAATGACTCCAAAATGACCTACGGACCTCCGAATCCACTTCCAGACACGCACCCAATACCAGAATCACCATACGGAGCTATTTCCAGGCTCGTAATCCCAAATAGACATCGAAAACATTGAAATTCACTTCAACCCAAATTTATAAAATTATTCCAAATGCTAACTTCCACAATAGGCGCCGAAATGCTCCCGGGTCATCCAAAACTCAATTCGGATATATGCCAAGTCCGAAATCATCATACGAAGCTGTTGGAACCTTCAAATCCTGATTCCGAGGTCGTTTACTCAAAATTAACCCTTAGTCAGATTCTTCTAACATAAATCCTCCGAAATGAGAATTCTCTTTCCAAATCAACTCCGAACTCTCCGAATTTCAATTCCGACCACGCGTACAAGTCATAATACCTGAAGTGAAGCCTCTCACGGCCTCAACCCGCTGAACGACGCGCTAGAGATCAAAACGACCAGTTGGGTCGTTACATTCTCTCCCACTTAAACATACATTCGTCCTCGAACTTGCTAAGAACTGCTCTGGAGTTGTCTAAAATCACTGCTAAACACCTCGTGCACGCATATTAGCTCGAGCTAATCTGAAGATTTCCCCTTTTACGTAGCCAAATAGGCCTTAGAGCTCAATTCCAACATACGAAATTCTCTGCCAGGCTTGCTTCCATCATACGAACATCGTATCAATCTCTATACGATGTACCAGAACATGACTGCATACCTTTGTTGAATTCACACCATGCACCGCAACATTCACATGACCATAATAACATTCTCTGATCATAATAGCCAACATTCCCCGAATCTGATGCTCACCATGCACCTCATGACATATATAAGTCTGGTTCCAACTCTTGCAATACCGTCACGACGGAAAAGACGTGTAGAAATTCATAACCAACTGCCAAGTCAACAAATCATTGAATCTCTCCTCTTGACTAGAATCATCACCCCATTATGAACCGAATAATTGTATTTGCTATTTAATATGCTTCATATAATTCGATCGCATTGATCGCAGATCCAAAATTCTCGTCTCACCCAGTATAAGCTGCCCAGGCAATAAGCCACCTCAAGCACTGCCAAAAGTCGCATATGATGCCACAATGTGCCAATAAGCTACAAACCCGAACGTGATACCTAAGGAAAATGAACTCTAGAAAGGATTACTCAACTCGCGTAACTAATTAGAAAATCGAAAAGGTGTCATGAACCTTCCTCAGAAAATGGGATACAAAACACTCAAAATAGAATATAAGGGACTGTACTCAACATCACACTGTTGCGGAGTGCAACCTGATCCAAACAACATACCCGTGGCGGCATGCCACCCGATCCTCACATAAAATCTATAAGGAAATACTTACCGAGCTAGAATGCTTATTATTACAAAATACCTTAATATCGGCCACAAGCACGCTAAGTGCATAATACCATCCCTGGGAGGACAGACAGTGCCATACGCTACAAAACTCAAGCACAACTAGGGTGCGATATATGATCTGAATCTTGAGAGCCTTCCCGATCGCATAACACCATCGCTATGCGGAACCTCAACACATAGGAAATTTATCAAGCCGTTTCACAACTCACATAGCACAATATAGTATTACATGAAATAGCCGACGACGAAATAACATCCAACATCCGAATACTCCTCCATAAGGAGCGCTATGCTGAAATGAACACATCCGGCCTGATATAGAGCCCATATTCACATTTAAATACATCCACAGACCTCAAGCCAATTCTGATCGCACCGTACTAGGCTAATAACCTTTCAAGGATCCATAATAACCCTTTTTCCCATAACACACGAGAATAGCCATCATAACCGGAACAAACTGCCACAGTCCACAACCAAATGAACCGAGCGCCCTCCAGGCATAAATTTTCAAATTAGCGATATTACAACCCTTTTCATACTTGGTTTAAATCTTCAATCAATCAAGTGACTACATGTCACACTTCTACAATCTTCCTGCGAGACACACTCCCAAGACTTTCCGCACCGGGTAATAAGTCTGCACGCCTATACCACCGGCCACACTAACGCTGTGAATCAAATCGAGAATCCACAATCAGTATGCAAAGCCGTTTACACAAGACACTGATCTCAGGTGACGCCAAAGACAATACCAGCTTACTCTAACCATCTGAGTCCTTTCCCGCTCATTCGAGCTCTTGACATTCTTGTCGACACCAAACTGCAACCCTGATCCTCAACTTCCTAATCCCATGCTGATCACTGCACTTAGTCATACCAATGCGCAAAAGTACAAGAATTTTATCTTAAATTTTGAACTACTAATAGGGTAAACACTTCACCATATAGAAACCTTTTACTTAACGCATTCCAAGAGAACCATCTCAACACGTGACTGAATCCTCATATCCGCAAAAAATACCAACCTCAAGTAGTGGTCTAAACCACCATAACCCTTCCGGAATCCATCTGCACATAACAGGCCATAATACTTGAAAGCCTCTGAATAAGATCAGTTACGGCGACCGTCAAACCTCGCACGTACCATCACAAATCACATGAATAACCTAACACAATGAAGGAGCTGATCATTGCCATCATTATGCCGATTCAACCATTTCTAACTGACCCGACTCTTTCTAATTTACCCTGGACTTGCCTTAGGAATAATAATAGCTCCATTCAAAACATGGCGAACTCCATCTGCACTCGTCCTGAGTGATCCTATTTCACAAGACCACATTGTCTCAAAACCCACGAACCATTTCATACCCTCCTTGTGCGCATAATCGCGTCTTTAACTTATATACCCATTCTGATGATATTTCTATAAATCCAAAGTTACATGCTCCCCTTCCTCTCATGATACCCTGTAGACCAAAGATAACATGGAACACTCTAAGCTCCTTTATCATAATCCGCTGCAAAAGCTCGATATTCAACCATACTATAGACTCGAAATCCTTAGGCACCCCACTTTAACCTTTGAATCCATTAGGACCGTTGCTGAGAGTCACCCATTCTGACTTATCCCCGAATATAATCAAACTCCAAGGACCTGTTAGCACATGAACACCCCCTCAAAGAAGCAACTGGCTGAATTATTTTTCTTATACACCACTTCCACACGAAGCATAGGCTCTGAGTCTTCCCCAAGCCTGAACACGAGTCGATAAGGCCAAATATAGCCCACATTCCTCAAATCCTTTGCCCAAACTACCACTGATGTTCTCTTTCTTTAGTTGTAATAACCTACCAATATGTCGATAACCAGAAATCTCACAAATGGATGACCATACAATCCAACCGTAGGCGGTGGGACTCTCCCACTTAGCTTAAAGTCACCTATTACATAACTCTGGAACCCACCAAGATTCTTTCTTCATCATTGACCTGATCTTGCACAATCAACCCGCCAAATTCCCCGAAAGCTTTCTGTTAAACACTTCATGAATACTCTAAATCACTAGCCATATGCACATGTTCGACCTCTTCCTGGATAGTCAGTAGAAATTCTCTGTAGGAGATTCGTCAACACCGCGTAACCGCTAACCTACTCACAGGAAATGACCCACCTATGGAAACTTCATGTCGACATCATCCAATGACGCTGCACTGGGTACAATTACTATGAAATCAGCAACCCATGCTGAGCCCGTGCTCATTCACCGACTGTCAAATCCGTTCACTTCTCATGGACAAAGTTTGACAATACATTCCAATCCAAGGTCATGTTGTATCCTTCTTCATATCAAGCAACTCCTTTCTGTCGTTCCAAATCTCCCCCGTATAATAGCCAGTATTCCAAATAAATTCCGTAGACCTAGCCATTGCCCACCGTGAATCCTAAATCACTTTGAACGTTTCTCATGCATGTAGTCATTCTGCCACCGAACCCATATGCTACTCTGCCATTCTCCCACTTTGGTCAACCCCTCTCCTTTAAGCAACTACTCGACTTCTGCTTTTTACACCTGGCCTTCTAGAAATTTAACTACCGCAAGACACATCCCACATGTCCTTCCTCATACTTCGCCGTCTAGTTGTTGCCTTAAATCATTATCTATCTCTATAGCATTTGAACCATTAGATCGCTAACAACTTTAAACTCCTTCAAAGATCATCTTTCTCGAGCCATCAACACCCGGAACACAAATTCAAATCCTGAACCACCGCACACTACAATCTCTGATAGCCGCTTCTCTGGTACTATGTCATGCTACTCTGCCCCACATGCAAATTGAAGAAAACCATAACACTGGTGAACTTAAAGTATTCAACCAGGACAATGACACCTCATCACAGATGAAAATTCCACCACGCTCGAAAATACCAAGTCTCGTTACTCCATCAACCCAAACTTGAACATTTATAGCCTGATTGCCTTTCCTCTGCCGAAAATAAAATACCGAATCTCTGAATAATACATTGAATAAACCTCTTTTCAAGTCATTCACTGTCCCGACACAAAGACAAGCATCCTACCATCACATCAATATTGTGCGATAACATCTCATGAGAATCATACCAACCTGTGCATAGCCTCAAAGCTCTCAGAAGTACCGCTACCGAGCTGAAATGACACAGTATCCATCCGCAAGGCGATGACCATAGCCCAAAAACCTACGCAGGGAGAAACATCCTGCACCGCATCTGTAGTACCATTACAATTCCTCAATTCTCGATCGATAGCAAGTGCTTCACGTCGCATAAGATTAAATGGGAAGGAAATAAAGGCATAAGCCTCAAAGGAATCAAACCACACGATGAGAATCAAGAAGGGAAGTGCTCCTAACAGCCCTATAGCCTCTCGAAGATAAGTACAGACGTCTCCGTACCGATCCGCAAGACTCTACTAGACTCGCTCATGACTCGTGAGACCTAAGTGAACCTAGTGCTTTGATACCATGTTGTCACGACCCAAAATCCATTAAGAGTCGTGATGGGGCTGGACACCGCTATTAGGCAAGACAACACTAAATATTTAATTCAGGTCTCATTTTAATATTTTTTAAATCATAGTTTGTTTTTTGCTCAATTAAATAGTAGAAGATAGAGTTTACAAAATACATAATAATATCTTTAAAAATTCCAATACAGTGCAACCCATAATCATCCCAAAACCTGGTGTCACAAGTGCATGAGCATTAAATAGGAATGTAAAATAAAATACAATAATTGTCCGGATTACAAATTGGATAGGAAAACTGTAAGTACTCTGAAGGAGACTCTGTTGGCTGCGGAGCGTCGTATAGAATGCAGCTCACCTAAGTCCCTGCCATAATCGCACTTGTACACCCACAAGGTCGCTAAACATATGTGTACCTTTACGAACATATGCAGCAAGTGTAGCAAGAATACGTAAATCAACGCGTACCCAGTATGTATCTCGTCTAACCTCGAAGACGTAGTGACGAGGGGTCGACTCGGACACTTACTATGGGCTATAATTAATATACCAGTGATATAATAAATTATGGATTTTATGAGGCAACGGTAAACACAATAACATGAGGTAGGTACATAATTCTCTTGTTAATAGGGGATTTCCAAATTTATTTTCATCTTTTAACAATTTATATCTCCGGCCAATGAGGCATATAAATTATCAATAATTCCAAACAATCAAGTAAGCCATGCGCAAATCATGCCGAGGTCGTACGGCCCGATCCAACAAATATTTAAACTGTACACTGCCAGATGGTCGAATGACGCGAACCATAGATGCATCTATTTAATTTGCCGAGGCATTCGGCCCGTTCCCCAAAGATAATCACATTCAAACAGTCAATTGAGAATTCATCAAGGGAGAATTATCCAAGGAAATGGCAATTACTCTTTTAACAGTCAATTTATGATGTTTAGCTTTTTAGAAACATTTATTTACCAAGTTCGATATGATTTAAGCATTTTAAATTGACAACAAGGTTGCAAATATTACAAGTAGAGCATGCTTTTGGGTCTTAGACTACCCGAACTTAACCATAATAGTAGCTACGCACGGACTCTCGTCACCTCGTACGTACATAGCCCCCACAAATAGGAACACATATTGATTTATTTCACTTGTGGGGTGAATTCCCTCTTACAAGGTTAGAAAGGAGACTTACCTCACTCTGAAGTTCCTTCTACGGCTCCCAAGCCTTTCCAATAACTCGAACCGATGCTCAATGTTCCAAAACTAGTAAATAAATATGCAAATCCATGAATATATATTCTAATACTCCTTATAATCCAATTTATAACAAATTCCAATTGCGTTCTAAAAGTCGATAAAAATCACCATCGAGCCCACGTGCCCGAATTCCGAAACTTTTCGAACATAAATATTACCCATAAAATTATGAACTCAAATATATAATCTATTCCCAATTCTATGTCTAATTTCGTGGTCAAAATCCAAAAATACCTAGTTCTAGGTTTTTCTTCAAAATTCCAAATTTCCACTAATTTCTCATGATTTTCCAGGTAAAATTCTAGATATAATCCAAGTATTTAACTTGCAATAGGTGGAAATCACTTACCTTGACATAGATGATGAAGATGGAGCTCCAAAATCGCTCCTAGATCGGCTCCCATGGAGGAAAATGAAATGAAAAGGGTCAAACTCCCATTTAAAACAATCTACCCAAATGTTGCCCTTCATCTTCGCGAAAGCGGAACCTTCTTCGCGTTCGCGAAGCACACGAGTCACTGCCCCAATATTTCTCTTATGCGTACGCGAGGTTCCTCCCGCGAACGCGAAGCACACCGGACCAGACCTTCCCGAACGTGATCCTTTTTACGCGAACGTGAAGCACAACCTCCCATGCCCCATAGTAACCCTTCGTGAACGCGAAGGGTAAATCCCAGCAGCCCTTAACTTCCTCTACATGAATGCGGGAATTCCTTCACGAACGCGTAGAAGAAAACCAGACACCAGCAAATCTGATGTTTCAGCCATTGCCCAAGTCCAAATTCCAATCCTTTAACTATCCGAAATCCACCCGAGGCCCCCGAGATCTCAACCAATTATACCAACACGTCCCAAAACACATCATGAAGTTAGTCGAGCCTTCAAATCACATCAAACAACGCTAAAACTATGAATCACACTCCAATTCAAGCTTTAAGAACTTTAGAACTTCAATCTTCCTCGTTCGCTGCCGAAACCTATCAAATCACGTTCGATTGATATCACAGTTTGCACAAATTTCGTATTTGATATTACGGACCTACTCCAATTTCCAGAATCGGAATCCGACCCCGATATCGAAAGGTTCACTTCCGGTCAAACTTCTAACCTTCAAATTTCTACTTCATCCAAATGACTCCAAAATGACCTACGGACCTCCGAATCCACTTCCAAACGCGCTCCCAATACCAGAATCACCATACGGAGCTATTCCCAGGCTTGGAAACCCAAATGGACATCGAAAACATTGAAATGCACTTCAACCCAAATTTATGAAATTCTTCCAAATGCTAACTTCCACAATAGGCGCCAAAATGCTTCCGGGTCATCCAAAACTCAATCCAGACATACGCCCAAGTCCGAAATCATCATACGAACCTGTTGGAACCTTCAAATTCCGATTTCGAGGTCGTTTACTCAAAATCAACCCTTAGTCAGATTCTTCTAACTCAAAGCCTACGAAATGAGAATTCTCTTTCCAAATCAACTCCGAACTCTCCGAATTTCAATTCCGACCATGCGTACAAGTCATAATACCTGAAGTGAAGTTGTTCATGGCCTCAAACTACCGAACGACGCGCTAGAACTGAAAACGATCGGTCGGATCGTTACAATAATACTTAAAATGATCGGCCGGGTCGTTACAGATGGCTAATTTCTACTTGATCATATTTTATTTTTCTTGCAAATATTTTTCGAAAATTACTTTCTAAACTTTGGGTGTGTAGAAAATATTTTTAGGAAAATATTTTTCAATTTTTCCATGTTTGGTTAGCTTAAATATTTTGGAAAATATTTTTCTCATTAACTCATTTTCTTCCAATTGGAAGAAAATGTTTTCCCTATCAAGAGAAAGAAAATTTTTTTTCTAAAACTCTTTTCCAACATTCCTCATCCTATTTCCATCCCCACCAACCGTGACCAACCTACTCCCACACCCCCACCTACCCATCCCACCCCAACCCCGCACCCTAAATAGAAATATTATTAATAGTACTTTCTTTTCATGTTCTGGATATGGTACTTTTGTTTCATTTCAACAAATGGGTATTTTCTTTTTATGATATAAAAAAGTATTTTTTTTATTTTAACAAATAATTACTTTCTCTTCATGATATAGAAAAAGTATTTTCTTTCATTTCAATAAAATGATGTTGAAAAAAAGTATTATTTTTCATTTCAATAAAATAATGCAGTAAAAAGTATTTTCTTTTATTTCAACAAAAAGAGTAGTAGAAAAAGTATTTTCTTTCATTTCAAAAGATGAGTATTGTCTTTTCATGATGTAGAAAAAGTATTTTCTTTCATTTCAACAAAATAAGTACTTTATTTTCATGTTGTAGAAAGAGTACTTTCTTTTTCAACCAAAAAAGGAGTATTTTATTTTTAGTTATGGAGCACCAATTTCAACGTTATTTTTGCGTAAAAAAGTAAAGCAGCACATTAGTTCCTTTGGGTTTGTGTAAATCTTTAAAAGAATAATTAAATTCCTGAAAAAAATAGAGTCTTGAAAACGTTGGGTATTTGGAGGGAGGAGGGAAAGCACATGAAACATGGGGACTTGGGGGATGGGGAGTGAGGAGAGTAGAATAAAAAATAATTTTCCTAAAAAATATTTTCTACTCTCTAACTAAATACTAGAAAACATTTCTCGAAAAACGTTTTTCCCGCACCAACCAAACATGAGAAAATAAGTGATTAAACTACTCATTTTCCTTCGTACAAAACACACCCTTTATTTTTATATTTTCCCTCTTGCTTTGACAGCATGCAGATTGTCACGACCCAAACCGGAGGGCCACAACTGGCACCCAGGGCCTACTCAACTGAGCGTCACGTTCCTTATCCTTGTTTACTATCATACTTGTCACGTTCCTTATCCTATATAAATCTTTTTGAATTAGTTATGCGAGTTGTGCAGGATACTGCCTCCACAACCTCTAAGAAAACAAGACCATAATATATAATTCGGGACAGGGCTCCCGACATCCTCATAAAACAAAATAACATATACAGAACCCTGACTCGGCAATACTCCAAGAAGATGTGGAGCTCACCAACTAAAAGCTGATATCTGGAGACGGCCTACAGTGGAGGGTCCTTGCCTCGTCGACCTACACATGCGTGGAATGAAGCACAGCGCCCCCAGACAAAGGGACATCAGTATGAAGAATGTACCGAGTATGTAAGGCAGGAATGAAACATAAAAATAAGACACTATTACTAAGAGGGATAAGAATCAACCTGCAACATCTGACCCGCCGCTAAGGGCCATAACATGCATAATAAGTTCAATATCTTATATACATATATATAGCTACAATACCAAAGTTCTGAATACATCATTATCTTGATGTTAACTGCCCAACTGATCAGTGGTAACTGCCCGACCAGTCGTAGTACAGTGGTAAATGCATGACTGGACGACCGGTCGTAGCTCGGTGGTAAATACGTAACTGCATAACCGGTCGTAGCTCGGTGGCAAATGCATGATTTCCCAATCGACCGTAGCTCGGTAGTAAATGCATGACTACCCAACCGGTCGTACCTCGGTGGTAAATAAAGATGCATATAACATTATATTCTGAACATTAATATTTATATCGTATGCCTCAATAGGGACTTACAAACATACTTAGACATGCTTTGAGTATCATTTTACAGGAATGAATAACGTAGACATCCTTAACTACAAAGAGTAGAATCACTAATAGAATAACATTACATTTATATTTTATTACTTGGATCATGCCAAAAGAAGGAAGGATTAGCCTTAACATACCTTAATTACTTATACGAGCTCGTAGAAGATTGACTTCTTTAAAGCTTCCCTACACCTTACTTCAATTGAGATAATTTGATAAAAGGAGCCTCCGACTAAGACTATTGTTCTTCTTCATTAAAATAGAAAGAAGGAACAAGACTTTTGTTTGTACTTCGTTGAATTGTAAAGAAGAGGAAATGTAAATTTCTACTTATTGATTTATCAAGAAGGTAAGGAAAGGATATGATGAAACATTAGTTGTCTTTGGCGGTGGAACATGACTAGTTAGATAAAGATGCAACTTTTTAAGAAAGTTGGGCACGTGTCTACTACAACAAAGTTATACATATCACATTACTTCATGTAGAGGTAATGGAATATATGTAAGTGTATGGTATAAATAACATAAAATATTATACTCTACATTGCACACTACATTAATAACTTTGACTCATTAATAAAATAATGCATGACTACTTATTGACACATATGTAATTTTATCAAATCCAGTTTTTGTCAACCTAATATCAAGAGAACAAATTTTTTTGTACTATTAATTCTAAAATAGATAAAAATATAACTGTTCTTATGAGAAAGTAATTTCTTTTCTTATAATACATAAAATATTCTTTAAAAGTTTTCTCATATCATGTGTTTAACTAAAACTTATCAAATATACTAATAAGTTTTGATAATCATATTTATCCAACATTTACAAAAGAATGTTTCTCTTAAGAGAAAGTACCTTATCAAGGCAATATATAACATTTTTGAAATTCAATAAACTTACGGGGTTTTATATCTATAGCTTCATGTACGACCTTAATCTCTTCCAACTGACATGGTTTTACTACGATGTATCCAAACACTAAGGTACGAGGTGTTACATCCTCCTC